>BGPR01009967.1:0-35628 GCA_013235015.1 Araneus ventricosus | reverse complement strand
TACCACTTTGTGTTATCGCGTTCACATACTTAGGAATAAAGAGACTGACAGGCAGCCAATTCGTCGACAGATTTCATCTAAAACTTAATACACTGGTTAAAAGTTAAACTGGTGATAAAACCATGTGCCAAATTTCATTTATCTACCACTTTGTGTTATCGCGTTCACATACTTAGGAATAAAGAGACTGACAGGCAGCCAATTCGTCGACAGATTTCATCTAAAACTTAATACACTGGTTAAAAGTTAAACTGGTGATAAAACCATGTGCCAAATTTCATTTATCTACCACTTTGTGTTATCGCGTTCACATACTTAGGAATAAAGAGACTGACAGGCAGCCAATTCGTCGACAGATTTGATCTAAAACTTAATACGATGGTTAAAAGTTAAACTTGTGATAAAACCATAAGCCAAAATTTCATTCATATAACTCGCCGAGTATTCTAGTTATCGTATTTATATGCACACTGCTGGCTCACAGACAGACTTCCCTTTGACGGATTTCATTCAAAAGTTCATACCAATCTTTTTGGTGTAAAAATCAGTGGCGTAGCGACTGGAGGTCAAAGAGTTACAGGTACCCAGTGCGCCACTCATAGGGGGCAACCACGCATAGGGCACAACATAGGGCATGTCAAATAATTACTGCGTTTATGCCATTTCTAAAGCAAAATATGACGAGGGTGCGTAAAAATAATACCACCCCCTTTGCGCATTTACGCTTCTTAAGTCACTAAAGACAACTTGGATAAAATATTGTTACAAAACTCTTTCTGTGGGTGTATGGTGTAAACAGTCCAGCACGCAGGATATTGGAGAATGAAGGTTTATTCACAAATGTGCAGGAAAACGCGTAGCACAGGTAACAGGAAACAATAGATCTTGCACAGATTAGCAACGTACACAGACAACAATTCACGGGTAATAACCGTTCAGCACTTTGAGATTTAGCAACACAAACAGTCAGCAAATCGCTAATAACGAAAATAACAGCACTTTCAATAGCACTCAGCTCGCCGACTTCATAGCTCGCACTACAGACGAAACTCTAAAGTCCTTCCAGTCCACTCTCTGATCCAAGCGCGGCCCTTACATACTCTCCCCGACAGGCCGTGACGTCACATAGAGTTTTCTCGTACATTCAAGCGTATTTTCTTTCCTAATAGAGATATCGAGAAAATGGTCGCATTTCCTGGAATCATCTATTTATCGCCAAGTCTCCAAAATTGTCGCCAAGGTCAGGGGTCCAGGCCCGGCCATCCAATACTTACTCCTGTAAAACTCTCTTCCCAAACATAAGACTAGTGAGACAGGAAAGCGACATTGCATTTTTGCAACAATGTATTATTTTTCTATCGCCACTTGCTCTAGCTATGCCACTGTCTATGGCGACAAAAATAAATGTGTTTAACTTTTAAAGTCAAATACGATGAAGGGGAGAAAAAACGCCATGCATCGGAGCCATTTACACAAGCTAAGTCACGGATGAAGAAGGAGGAGGCGAAAAATCATATTATGAGCCGGGCACCACCACTTATCCTCGCTACGCCCGGTCGCGTTAAGCTTAAGATCCAATCATGTTCTTTTCAAAAGTTCAAATGAACAGTCCCTTTTTTATTTTCAATTATTTATTTCACAATGACGAAAACGAACAGAACATTAAGAATAATGTCATTTAAATCGGCAGATTACCTATTCCATTCTTCGAACTTCACTCGTCCATGTTTTTTCCAGACTAATTGAATTCCCCATCGTATAGGGAAGGTGCATGCTAATAATTTCCCTTTTTAAGGATTCCTGTGGCCCAAGTTGCCACAACGCCACTGGTAAAGATCACATCTTGGCCGCCCGAGGGTGTGCCGAGATTGGCAACCGCAGAGCCGGCCTTAAGCCGATTGGACCGATTGCTCCAAATAGGGCCCCGCGCTTAAGGGGCCCCGCGCTAGCATGCTACAAAGAATGTAATCGAATTTATTCAAATTAAAATCAATTAATTATTATTTTTAACAAATTATATTAAAAAACATGTTTTTGTTGCATTACAAAAGCATGATTTGTTTTAATAAATCCAAGAATGTCTTGCAAATATAAATTACTATTGGATGTTCACGGTAAAATAAAATAAGATTTTTTAAATGTTCAGATACGAAATAAGAGTATATATTTCCGTTTGAATGGTCGCGGACATAATAATAATTACTGGGATTAGACAACCAAACTACTCAGTTTGAGTTGAATTTCCAAGCAGTTTTTTTTTTTTTTTTTTTTTTATCATCGAGAAGACTACTTATAGTAATTTTGATTGTCTGAAATAAAACAATTTAACTCTTTTCTACACAATCATTAAAATAATGATGCAAATGTTGATTTAAATCTGGTTATTTTTTAATTAAACATGCCATTTGATACCATTGCATATTTCTTTCTACTCGACCAGTAAGTCTTTTAAGATGAGTGTTTTATAGAAATTATGAGTAATGTGATAACTGAAGAAATGCTCATTTTAGTAGAATAAATTATTATTATTCTAATTATAACCTTAAACGGAGATAAATAATGTTTTTAATTATGTTTATATATATATTAAAAGTTTTCAAGGGCAATCTTAATTAGCTAATCTTAAATTTGTAGTCTTGAACTGTATGCTTTATACGGCAATTATAAGTATAGCCAGAGATATTTTGAAGGAATTAGTAGGAGAAAAAAAAAAAAGGAAAGGTAGTTTCTGAAGCATTCCTCTTCGTGATTTTTTCTAATAACCTTTTTGTAGTTTTATGTCCTGTTGTTTTATAATTTAAAAAATGTTCTATCCTATAAATAAAGAATAGTGAGACTGATTGACAGAAAAAGTTTTGTAAATTATTAACAGTTTTGTCTGAAATCAATTGCCAATTATAGTTTTGTATTTTTTTTATAATCAAACTACTGAAACCATTATTCTTGAATGATCCGTTTTCTCAGTTTCGTAATGTATTTTGTTGTTTCAGTTTATCATAATATTGTTGCCCCCAAACTCCTTATATACAGGGTCGGATTATCGAATAGACAATGTAGGCAACTGCCTATGGACCCCTAACTTTTGGGGTTCCGTGGATTTTTTTCCAGGCATTTTTAGTGTAGCACAGTACTGATTCACAAGTTAACAACGCTCTAAGACTTTCCCTGCTATCATAAATGCAAGATAAAAAGGAGTGCTCTTGACTCTATAGCACGGGGCAGGACCAGGGAAATACATTCTATGGCCCTGAAGGGGGTGGACGAGAAGTCTGTGTATTTCGTTTCCTGTAAGTAAGTATGAGACAATATACTAACAGGGGGAGGAGCTAGAAAGTGAGCAATTCTTGTACGAAATAGCTAGTATAGCACTTATATTACAAACTGATGCCGCTGACATTTTATTGTTCCCGCAGGCTCTCAGCATGTCCGAAGAATATCTCTTTGCCAGCAGTACGGGGTTCTTACTAGAGAGGGCACAGTGACATATATTTCTTCTTCTTTTTTTTTTGCAGCTCATTTTATTACTCTGTCTTCTTCGAAAAACCCCTGACAAGGGAGGTAAAGACATCACGCAATTTGGTGGGTAAAGGCAGGGAAAAAAAGGGTGTTGTGTGTTTCGGGGGACAGTGGTCAAATTACAACGAGGGGTGGTCCCGCCTTTCTCGAGGCCAGGAGGATTCGTAAAATACTGGCTGTATTCAAACACCGAATGATTCGCTTATTTTATTAACTGTATATTAATTATTCCAACTTACTTTAAATAAGTGAAATTATTTCATTTTTGGTAAGCTGAAAGCATTAATTGTTTCAAAAGAATGAATTAGTTTTACAAGGAAAAGAAAAACAGTGAACAGAAAATGTATCAATACTTGAAACTAAATTTTGAGTTAATGTGTTTTGAATTTTATCAAATTAATGATTTAGATCTTTACATTCAATTGTTGAAAACACATTAGGCTGGCTCTTTGAAATCATGCAAACTATTGTTAAAGATTAAGCATAACTTTTTAAAATGTATTTTCAGATTTAAGGAGAAACATTGTCCGACAAATAAACTTGTACATTAGATTTGAAAGATATATTTTTGAAATACAAGAACGTGTATAAAAGTTTTTCGTGTCATAATATTTATTGCCTTTATCGCTGAAACATACCATATTCTTGCTTAATTTTTAATTAATTAAATTTTTTAAAAGGCTCTCCGAGGCGCACATTCCCATCCTTCATAGTACATTTGTACCAAATTTGGTAAGTCTAGGCTCAGAGGTCTGTCTTGTGGGACGCGGAAAGACAGTCGCACACTCATACATGCTCTTTTATTGACTGAATTAAGCGAACTCTCTGTTTTAACTTGACCTTTCAACATTGCGTTTATCTGTGAATTCGTTTGTTATCAAGTCACGACCAAACCTGGTGTTCGACTTTTTTCGAAGATGGCATGAAGGCTCCTTGAAATCATAAAGAACGACATATATATATAAAAAATTATTTTATTTCAGCCACTTTTTTGGGGTGAGTACAAATTAGTACTAATTTCATTGTTTTTCTTCCATTGATTCATATCTTAATGTAATTGCTTTATTACTATCTCTGCTGAGCTTATTTAAAATAATAGCTAAATTTTTTAGCTACTGCAAAAAATCTGCGGCCCTTCTTTAATTATTTTATTTGATAGTCTGAATAAACCAGCTTAATTTTTATTTCGCAAATAAAAGCATAAATTTATTTTAATTAGTTATTTTGAAAAAACGCGTATTGTGATTTTTAAAGTCGTAAACACTATATGCACCTAAATGTTAAACTAAATACATTCTTAATTTTTTAAACTATATTAATATGGTGTAATTATTTCCAAATCGTTCGCAAACTAAATATTGTGTAGGATTTCAGTTTGCCCCACGAGGCTTGAAAGATTTTCTACCACTGAAGTAGGCCATAATTTTTGTGATTGCATATATAATTGGTCTTTATAATAATGCCTTATAAAAATTCAGCAAACAAGGAAACATATTTCCTTATTTAAATATAATTTTTTTATTTAAAATACTTAAGAATAAAATGCTTAAAGATCAAATTAAATATTAAAACTAAGTAAAAAAAAACTAAAAAATGCAGTTTATTCTATTTTTAATTGCTGTAATTTTGATTTATCAAGCATAAATAAAAATTGTATCTTCTTTGCATTCTGAAGTCTTCTGAAATTGCTAGTGTTATGAAAAAGGGTCGTTGAGAGTCAGGTAATATAATCTTTATGCTGTATTTGACTCCCTAATTAATTATATATTAATAACTAATAATTAATTACTTAATTAATAGTAACAATTAATTATTAATATATAATAAACATAATTAAATTAAGAATTAATTTTAATTTAATTAATTAAACTTCAATTAAATTAAAAAAATTAATTTAATTTATTTTAAATGCTTAATGACCGACCTGCTTTGATGCAAGTTGGCTGGGAATCGAGGCTATCAAAAATTGTTTCCAATTGGGCCCCGCACTTGCTAAGGCCGGGCCTGGGCAACCGACATGGGCGCAGGCAAAGCATGGGGTTCAAAAATGTCCATTAACTAGTAGGCATGCGCAGGGAGTTAGTTTCAAAACTGAACAAGTATGCGATTATACAGACCGACAGACAGTCAACCCTTTGACGGATTTGGCCCAAAATTTTATACGGACCTACATTCATGACGATAAAACTGTGTATAAAATTTTATCCATCTGGCTTTTCAATTTTTTGAGTTATAGCGTTCGCATGACCCCGAACATACAGACATACAGACTTCCCGTTGACGGATTTTGTCCAAAATTTGATAGAAACCTACAAATTATGTTTAAAGACCACATACCAAATTTCATCCCCGTAGCTCTAATAGTTTTCGAGTTATCGTGTTCACAGACACACACACAGACAGACATAATTCCAAAATTGTGTTTTTCGGAATCAGGGAGGTCTAAAACGTGGAGATTCGTCAAAATCTCGAGTTCGAATTTTTTGACGATTACAATACTTTCTCTTTGTATATTTCGTATACGAGAAAGTAAAAAAACAAGGTTTAAGAGTTAGATTGATACAATCTGTTGTGTAAATCAAAAAGAATTCCGGAATAAACCTTTGTGGCTGATTAAAAATTATGGAGGTTGTTTGTTGTAATTCCTATAGATAGCCAGTAACTGAATTTCCCTTCGCTGGAGGGTGATGGGCCGGATTAGGAAAAATTTTTATACCCAAAGATCTAAAATTTGTTAATTCTGGGCAAAGCTGAACATTCGTGAAGATACTGCTTCAAACCATTTGGAACGCTTCTGTCCAAAACCCTTCGTCAATTCAAAAATCCGATGAGAATCGGCGCAGTCCGGGGAAAAGTTTGGAAATTCAACTTCGTTCGTTTTCCATTTGGCACGTTGGGTCATAAAACTGAAATACGACCCTGTGGAAGGGGTGCAAGGCTCTCTCCCAAAAACGAAAACCACAAATTGTAGACCGTGGAGGAGGAGTAGGCGGGGATTTCAGAGACCGGTAGTGCGGTTTGGAGCTTCTGTGCATGACCCACCTAAATGGATGGGATGAAAATTGGAACGGCTTGGAGAAAAGCGTTCCAAATGGCTTGGAGCAGTGTCTTCTTGAATGTCCAGCTTAAGGAAAAAATTATAGGAAGGCAGTTTTTCCCAGGAACAATCATAGAAGAGATGGGAAATTAACGAAAATGGAGTACGTAGTGGGGCAGCTTTGGCAGGGTTGCAGAATCGCCTCGGTGAGTTCCTGGATTACATATCAGATTTCATCTTTTTAGTTTCTTGACTTTCGAGTTATTGTATTCATAGATAGAAAAGCATAATTCCAAAAATGATTTTTTTTTTCTAACTCAGGGAGGTCTAAACCGTGAAGATTCATCATTCTCTTTGCACACTTTATATACGAGAAAGAAGAAAAATATATTAAATCGTTTTCTTGACTTGATATAATATTAACTGGTGAAATTAACTTAGTAATCCTCTAACTCAGAGAGCATTTCAACTCGCCTCTAAATCGGGTTTTCTTAAATATGAACGCCGATTTCAAGTGGATTCATGAAAACGTTGACAGTGCATTATATGGTCAGAATATTAATTTTAACAAGTAAAAATATGTTTGAGAGAAATAATTTAAATTTATGAAAGTCATCTTAATGCTTATACTGATTTTTCTAATGTTTATCAATGTTTCATCGCCTAATTTTATTTTTCTACTATATTCTTGAGGTAATGAAAAAGTCGTCATTATAACTGAAGTAGCGTATTTTTTTTTGTCCAGTCTTGTCCACAAGTAGAAAAGTCTAAGCAACCGAGCTCTAATCTATAAAAAGCCTAATCTAATCTGTATTTCCAATAATAACCTAATTTAAATACCGTCAAGTGCATGACATTAGATACCAATGTAATAAGCTCTTATCTTATAGACTAGAAAGACGTCATATGTGATAAATGTCAGACGTCATACGTGATAAAATGAATGTTTTTAAAATTCTACTGCCCTCTAATAATGGAATCATTAAAAAAATGAAAGAATCGAAATGTATTGATTTACATAAATGGAGAAAAATAGTAATATACTCAAAACTTCAACAGAAACAAGTAGTTATCTTTTTTTTTTATTTTTTTCATCAAATTCTTTTATTGAAATATCGCAGCGAATCTGATCCTTTTGTTGCTGCTGCTTATTCATTTGTCTTATCATTGTAACATAAAAAATCTAATAAGGCAATTTAAATTTTATACGAAAAAAATAAAAACTTTAAAAAAATTAAAAAATGTATTAACTTAAAGCAATATGAAATATAACATGTATCAGCAGATTTGAAAACACATACGTTTTAAGTCAAGAAACGAAAAGCTGGGTTGCGAGTAGACATTAATTTATTGTACAGAAAATAGCAGTGTAGTACCCAATTTTGCAAATATTTAAAAACATATCATACTTTTTTTCACACTTCTGAAATAATTACGAATACTTTTCATACTTATAGTTGGTAAATATAATTCTAGAACTCCATCTTTTTATTTTATAAGTTTTCTACAGTCGTCTGTAAATATGCCGGTAGAGTATTACCATTGTCATGTTTTTTTCCAAGGCTTCCTCTCATGCAATTGTGATTACTCATTGTTCGTAATAGGTTCGGTAATTTTACTTCTGTATTGTCTTAACCGACGCTTCATGGTCTTATAGTAAGAGAGTAAAAAGGAAAACGTTCCACATCGATGCTTCTCTTTTTACGGTATTTTCACTTACAAGTCTACGAAGATATGAGTTTGGCAGTTCGCCAGGTCTGCTTCCTGGAATTTGCATGTTATCTTTTCTGTGGAAGTTAAAACATCCTCTAGGATGTTTTTTTTATACATCCTGTTGAATCACTTTGCAGATTGAAATGAACTTTAAAGATTTCTTAGAAATTTGCTATTTTATGAAAACGAAAAAAAAAAAAAAAAAAATCCCTTTAGAAACGAAAGCTATTACACCTTCCCCTCCATTTCCGACCTATTGCAGGCAGGGTTGCCATATTGGCCTTTTTAATGCCAAATTATGGAAATTTGGCCCTTTTTCAAAGCCCTTGGCCTTAGGAATTTTCATTTGGCCTTAAATTCATTGTTGACCTTTTTTTTAACTTTATTTGAGTTAATGATTTTCAGAACAATTTTTAATTACTTATTCTATTGTTTTTTAATAAATTTTTGATATTGCACATTTCAAATCCAAATGATATATAATGAGCTGTCGAACGAAATAGCTCCTGAATAGAACAAGGATGTTTTAAATTTCTTTCACTTAAATTTTAGTTTAATAATAGAGCATTGAACATATGCCTATCAAGTGGGATTCGTTTTCATGAAGGATAGCCTTTTTTCTAATAGCAAATGAGGTTTTCAATCAATTTGTAAAATTTGGCCTTTTTTGGCCTTATTTTTTAATAAGGTTTGACCTTATTTCGCTATTTTGATCTGGCAACCCTGATTCCAGGGCTGGGGAACCTGAGGCCTTACCAGTTATTTGCAATCTGCATTGAAATATTATACTTATCTATAATATAATAATGACTACAGAACAATAACCTTTAAGATTCTCTTCGTGCGGCTTTTTGCGAGGCCGTGCGTAAGACTTGCGCAATAGTCTTTCTTTACTTTTTGCGCACGGCCTCGCTTTTTGCCCAACTGTCGAAGTCTAATGAGGCCTTTCCATGCAAAACATGTTCACCATCCCTGATCTATACGATTTAGGAAAATCCGCAATTGCGACCACAAAATATAATTTACAAATTTCTAAATAAAACGTAATTTCGGGTTGTATTTTTGTTTACAATGAGTAATATAAGGTACATATTATGAGGTTTTTTTTTACTGTACGTGCAATAACTATACGTACAAAGATTGAATTTTTGTGTTTTATAACTATGCTTACCATAATTATTTTAGTGGAAATCCGGACCCGCCGGGGGAGTTGAAAAGTCTTGGGGGGGGGGGGTCAAAATTTAGGATAAATTTTAAAGGCTTCCTACCAACGACCCTCTTTCATAGCAGTAGCACAGAGTTTTACTTTAAGACTTCAGAATGCAAAGATGATATAATTTTTAATAATGTTTGGTAATTCAAATTTATACATTAATGAAAAACAGAATTCAAACGAAACTGCCAAAACTTCTAATTTTCAGATTGAAGTGGGGCTTCTGTAGGAGGACTCATCCACTTTCTCATGACCACTGGATATAAACAGTGTAAACAAAGAATTTTCTTTCATTGGCGGAATGGTGTCGGTATTTTCGAACACGTCAGATTTTCTCTATTACACCCAAATTCCTCTTTCGCCACATGCACTGGGGTAAATCCGGACATTTTGAAGATCCGGAGGTGAGCTTGAAATCCGGACGTATGGTAACCCTATTTATAACCCGTTTGAATGAAAATAGTGTTTAAGAATATAAATCCGATATAATGAACCAAAATAAAGAATTATCTTCATTAAATCTCAGTTCTAGTGAGTCATTCTGTTTTTATATATCCTGTTGGATTTCTTGCGTTTTTGAATTACTGCACTCGCACATATTCAGGAATAGACAACAGGAATGGCGCTAGAATTTACCCGATGGGGGGGGGCAATTTTCTCGACAGGAGGACACGGTATCGGCAGCACGACCTGCTGTACGGGGGACGATTGTAATGAAATTGGTCTCAAATTTTCTCCAAATTATTATTTACCAACTACACTTAAATACCCCGTACAAAAATTTTCCCCGACGGAATACAAAATTTTTCCCCGGCGGGGGGCCCTGCCCCCCCTCTGGCGCCACTCCTGATACACAGACAGTCAATTCGTAGACAGATTTTACTCAGAAATGAATACAGATCTGCATCTCTTGTGATAAAACCATGTACCAAATTTTATTCATGTAACTGCGTATACTAGTTATCGTATTTATATGTACTGTGATGGGCTCAAAGATGGACTTGCTTTTGAGGATTTCATACAAAATTTGATATAGATAATTTTGGTGTAAAAACTTCCTACCAATTTTTTAGTTTCCGAGTAATCGTGTTCATAGATCGACAAGAATAATTTCAAAAATGATTTTTTTTTCGGAACGCACAGTGGTGAAATATAGGAAAAAGGTGGTCAAAATTGTTAAATATTAAAATTATATAATATTAAAATTATATTGTAACCATCAGCTTGTATGTCTGACTCCACTAAATTATCAGACTTTTGATGGATAACAAATAATCATTAATAAATTTCAACAGCGTAAAATAACTTAAAAAGAAATAAGATGCTCAGAGCTAGATGACACAATTCGATGCGATGTATTTCCTGAATCATTCCACAAAATTGAGAGAATCTACATAATATAAGATTAGGAGCATTCTCGCTGGCTTTAGTTGGAACTGAAGGACAACTCTTGTAGCAGCAGGAAAACTGGAATTGCATGGCGAATTACTTCAGCAGCCGCAGGAAGCTAAGTCATCGAACGGGAAGCATCGATAGCATCTAAGACTGGTGCTGCCAGTTGAAAAACTGAAACTCGAAATGAACTAGTCGTTGTCTAGACTCGTCTGATAATGGGCGGATTCGATGGAGTTTAAATACTCGATTTCAAGGCATCACTTCACTTCGATTCTTGTAGAAGTAGACGCCCTCTCACGCCGCCACAATATAATTGTATTAAGAACTTCAGGATATGTTGGGTAGACGTAAATATTAAGAAATTCTCAATTAATGAAAAGATTCAAGGACAATTAAGCAGTTACTACACTATAATCAGTAGGAAAATAGCATCAGCTGACTTCCGCGCGCATGCAGTATTGCCTTCATTCATGGTTCAGGTTATCAACAACGAGACCTATTTGCTATTTAAATTTATCTAGGATTCTTTTTTTTTTAATATTTCAACATTGTTCTTAATCTTGCCCCCCGGCATTTCTCATTTGCATAACGTAACTCTATATGGAAAATATAATAAACACTAGAAGAATCTAATTCGGCAATCTAGCGTGGACCGTCCTAACTGTAGATGGTTTTCAGTGACTGCATGAAAAAAACTTTAAGCTATGTTTAAATTGTTTGCTTGTGATTCAGTGGCGAATCCAGGAGTTTGGTCGGAAGCGGGGTGAGGTCATAAAAATTTTGTACCGTCGTGATATCATGGCTTATGTAAGTCAAAACACTTTAACTTTCCTCCCTGACAATAGGAATCACAAAGGATACTGCAATATTTTCGATAATTTCACAAAAACGCTACACTAGCAAAAAACTTTTCGACAGATGAACGCTACAAGAACGAGTGGAATGACTACAAAAGCGAGAAAACATTCGGGCCTGTCAAGACAGAAAGCAATGTTACCACGATTTATTTTTAAAAAAAGAGATTAAGAACAAACAAGTTTAGTTATTTGAAATGAAATTAAGAATTTTAGTTTAGCTCTGGGGGGTGGGGCTTCAGCCCCCATAGCTCTCCCTGGATTCGCCACTGTTGTGGTTGGACACAAATTACATCTTTGGTTCGTTGAATATTCGTAATATCGTTTGTTGTTATGACTAATTAAAAATTTTGTCACCAGTTTTCATGTCTGTTGGATTCAAATCAGTTTTCTAGTTTGTTACATATACAGTTTCTTGTTTTTTAATTTGTGTCAATTCCTGAACGAACTGGATCTACAATAACGAGAAGATTGTTATGATTGTGGTTCATCTCGATTTCGCAAAAAATATATCTACTGGAACAAGAATTCAAATTGTTTCGAGGAACTGTCAAAATCTCATTTACTAAGTAAAAAATATTATTAATATCGTCCTCGAAGGATAAAAAATCCTCTTTGTAGAGTTTAATCATATGCTTTGCAGTTTGATTAAGTCTTGTAAAGCCACTTGAGCCGAAGTTTCTGTTACAGAAATATTTTCCGCACAACTCATCTTTTAAGCTTTTATTATGACTTCAAAATTAGAGCACTAAGTGAACTTTCTTTAAGAGCACTATTTCATATAATGTATTGATTTTTAAAAAAATTTGCAATGAATCAGTAGCGGTAAGGCTTGTATTCAAATATTGTATCTATTTTTGACTATCAAATAGCAAGATTTTTGACATTTTAGTGCGTCCCTTTATTCTCCTCTAGCTGTTACCCGCGACTTCGTGTGTGAAGAATTTGAATTCTTATTTTTTTTAAATTCACGAATGTAAATGTTTCGTTGTATGTAGAAAGGGGAAATAAAAAGTTCTGACTGTTGGTAATACATAATTGGACATCAGGAGTCTACTGTACATGTGTCTGCTGTTATAGTTAGGTAAATTGTTTATATATGCTAACACACTTTTGTATACTACGTCTTTTGCACCGATGTAGAGGTTTAGTGGGCTGGACACACGCGAACATGCCACATATACACTGGCCTCCAAAAGCTAACATACAACCGGTTTTTTGCGTCTAATTTGCAAATGAATGAATGTAGAAACAACAAAATTTGGAGGAAATGTGCACTAAACAGTTATTTATTGAGCGCGACATAGAAATTTACATAAGTTAAACGCAAAAATAATTTACAACGAAAAAAGCACTCTTGGTGGAAAAGTCCCTACTTGGAGGAAAAAGTACATCACAGTTTTATGTGGTAAAATGTCAGAGAAACATTACAAAAATGGGTTCTAATAAGGAATGTGTCCACCCCTAACTTGAATGCATTGGCGGCATCAACTTTCTATACTGTCAATTAGGTTGTCGGACACCGAAATGGGAAGCGAAGACCAGCCACGGAGTAAGCCTTGTTTCAGTTCATCTAAGACCTCGGAGGAGGACTTAAAGCAGTAACTTGTCTGCCAAGATAGTCCCAAAGATGTCCTATCGGATTCAGCTCTGGAAGTTGAGCTGGCCATTCCATTCGCTCCAAACCGTGACCTTCAAGACAGTCCTCAACAACCACAACTCGGTGAGGTCGTGCATTATCATCCATTAGAATGAAATCGTTACCAATAGTACCGGCATATGGGCGGATATTTGGATCAAGGGTCTCATCCTGATAGCTCACACCAGTCAGAGTTCCTCCATGGAACACATGCAGGTCAGTGTGACCACCGAGTGAGATCCCTGCCCAAACTATGATTCCACCACCTCTGTAACTGTGTCTTTCAAGAGTGTTGGATTGATGGTATCTGGTACTTTGTTCCCTCCAGATCAGCAGACGCCCTGAATCTCTCTCCAGTGTGAATCCGGACTCGTCTGTGAAGAGTACAGAAGTCCATTGCTGTCTGGTCCAGGAAACGTGTTCTCTTGCCCAACATAAGCGGGCCCTTCTCTGTCGTCCGTTGAGGGGGACACACACAACTGGTCGCCTTGCATAGAGACCTGCATTGTGAAGGCATCTTCGCACCGTAGTAGCGGAGATTCCTCTCTCTGATGCTACAAAGTGGTCTGCAACGAGCTTCGGCACAGTAGTGCTTCTTCTTCTTCGGGTCAAACGAGCTAGAAAACGGTCTTCTGCAGGTGTAACTCGTGGTCGGCCTGAAACATGTCTTCTGGACCCAGAATCTTCGGACTGATATTGATCCCTGAGTCATTGGACTATACTGCGAGACACATTGAGACGTCTAGCAGCAACAGCCTGTGACAACCCCATTTCCATCCATCCGACTTCTCGCCACCTTAACGAATCGGGGAAACGACTCCTAGACATTGCTAGACTCTACTGGCTATTGTCAACGAAACTGCCAACAACAGTTGAAAATCAACAAAATTTACACACGAAATTACGAAAGCTTGATATTTGCATATTTTTCTCTCACTCATATATACCTTTTCTTTTCTATAAAATAAAAGTGGTAGTTATCGTTTTTGCATTTTTTTAAAGTTCGTTATTATCATTCATATAAACTATGAATTTTATTGTTACTGCCATTTTTTTATGGTGAGCTTCAAAAAACATGTTTTACCTTAACTTTTGAAGGCCAGTGTAGTTACCAATGGAAAAAATATGGCTTTTCCAAATGTACGCCTGCCCCTTTAGTGTCTGACTCTGAACCTGGCAAATGCTAATTTTAAAGGGAATTGTTACCTTTTGAACTGGGATGGCAAATCCTTCGGTATTATCGGAATGTGTGGAATTTATCACTCTCTCCTCTCGCTATGCTAGTCATATCAGTAGCTAGCACGACTTTTGGTCCTAAATGTGTAATTTGAAACTGTGTGCCATTGCGCATTCTCGGTACATCGAGGTTACGTATGACTAGTTCTGGCACACCGAATATTAATCTCAGCTTGTCGGAAGGTATCCCTGACTATTCTATGGGGTTGAAGAACTCTACAGGATATGATTTTACTTGTTATTGTCCATTACTGTATCTACAGACAGATATTCTGTAATATATCCCTCCATTTGTGAAGTTTTTTTTTTCATTTCTCTGATCTAAACTTTCATTAGTCAGTGCCAAAATTACCCATTCAACAACCAGTCTCTATTCCTCTTATTAGCTTGTAGGGCAGGATAAACATTGCTTATCAGTTCTTTTGTACTGTGAACAATTTTGAAAAATTCCCAATTTAATACAGTGTTTGAATCTCTACCAATCGCCAAATCTATTTGGCAACTGTATCAAGCGCCAAGTTCGAATCGGTTCTTTCTTTAGTAAATAAAATTATGAATTCCGTGTTCTATGATTTATGTAATCCTTTCTTTTTAAATCGGTTAGAAAAAGCTCTTAAAGTATTAAAATTCGAAATAGAACTATTATAATTAGCTAAATCGTTTGGTTTAGAATTTAACCGCCAGTGATTATACAAATCGTTTGGTTACAAATTTAGGGGTCTATTCTGGTACCCCGGTAGGGTTGGGTTCCGCATGTTAACAATGGAACTCAACCCAACTCCCAACCCAACCGGGGGTACCAGAATAGACCCCTTAATCTTGGATGCCGATAAAAAGAGCGATAAAGAATAATTTTGGCAACCTTTCCACTAAATTAGGCTCTTATTTTAAGTAAACATTGAACGATATTTTCCTTTAGTTATAATTAACTTTAGTTTTTAAATTTTAATCTAAAAACTCTTGAAATTATATCATATCTATCATTAGATTTCTGTCCCGGCGTCTATTTTTCAGTTATTATTCCACAAATTAATTATTTATTTCTTTTCTCAGCAAGATCACGTGATGACTGACTTTAAAATAAGTTATTCCACATGCTTGCGCTTTTCTGAAGGATCACGTGACAGTTGATTTATTTTGTTTACGCATTCCTTAAGGATCACGTGACAGTTGATTGAAAAATAAAGTAGTAATCTTCATCGTGAATCGCCGAGTCAATGGGCGTTTCTTTGTTAATTATTTAATTGTTATCTGTAGTCAAAAATAATGAATTTAGCGTGATGTCACCTACCCTATGTCCGTACCTGGGTTTCAAGCTACAACTCTGCCAATTTTCATCCAAATCGGTTTGGTAATTTTGCCGTGAAAGCGTAGCAGACACACTTTCACATATATCATATTATTAAGGATTTCATTTGAGTGGCATGCATTCGACTCTTTCTATATCTGTTTTCTCTCGCTTGCTCTCTCTCTCTATTCTTCAGTTTCCCTTCCTATAATTCGTTTATTGCTGTCTTCAAAAGCTTTTATTGTCACATTTTAAGGACGCATGTTTAAAAAAAATCAGTTTTTTCAACTTGATTGGTAATCAGAAATTAGCTTCGATAATTTTCTTCCTTCGGAGTTCTAGTAGTTCGCTAATAAAACCACGTAAAATTTAGAAAGAAAATGTTTATTCTCGACAGTTTTGTTCTTAGAAGAATTATTTTTATAAAATGTATCAATTATAGTCGAATAATTGGTCGTGATGCAAGCGAAGTTTTCCTTAAAAGAACATGCATAGAAAAATTTGTATAGTTACTAATGCAATAAAACAACAACAAAAAATTAAAGTAGCAAAAAGTAGCACGAAAATTTGTTTTAAATATAGAGCTACTATTATAAGCTTTATTTAAAATTATTTATAATGACATAATTCCTTGGAATCCTACACTTTTTCCTCTAATGATTCTAATAGAACACATAAAAAATTCTTTTGCAATTAAAAAACAAATTTTTATTTTTAAAAACTGTTTGTGTCTTAGTAATAGGGATAAAAAGTTCGCACTTATTGTTTAGCAACGGATTCGGAAACCCTCCGCGCTTTTGCGCATGCGCCGGGTGGAGCTATTTTCATTATAATAGGGAGAAAGTGTTGAATGGAAGGGTGATGTTTACATTTTACTGAGCGCGATCTAACAAAGAACTCCCGAAATGCGCTCATACGACTCATTGCCTGACACCCTTTTCCAATGTAAAATCGTCCAAAAGTGCTAGTCTCGGAATCCGTTGCTGCGCAGTACCTTATTGACTAAGTTCCATGTCGAAAACAAACCACTAGATGAAATCGAACAAAAATAAAATATAGAAAACTTTGATACGAATGTAGAAACACTTGCAGCTTTGAAAAGAATTCAGAAATCTACCGAAGTGCCATGGCAGCTTGCATTTCGTTAACATGTCGAAAAGTACACAAAAAGTAGCGCAATATATTACACAATCAATATAATTAAGTTTTACCGCTTTACCAATAAGTTTTTAAAGGCCTTTTTTTTTGCCAGCTTTTTCGCATATTTCACCGCTATGGAACGTGGAGATGCATCAAAATCTCAAGATCGTATTTTTCAACAATTAAAATACTTTCTCTTTTGCATTTCGTGCCCGGCAAAGTCAAAATATGTTAACTTATTTTCTTAATATGATATTAACTGGCTGAATTGGCTGGATGAAAGGGCCTAAATCCAGTGGCGCCTCGTGTAATGTAATCGTGAGGGTGATGTAACTTCTAATCCTTCATTTCGTAGTGAGACATATACAAATTCCACTTGCATCTTTTGTCTTTGTTCATTGACTTTGACAAGTTTACTATTTATAAATAAATTTACAATATTTTTTACTTCAAACTGGTGCGTATTTTAACTAGTTAATTTTAATCGAAAATTTACGCTCGAAATTTGTTTGTTAATTATTTTTCCTGTTCTCTTTACTATACATTTATAAAGATTCACATAGCTGCGTCTGACAATAAAATAACATTGTAGTGCAGCATTAAAATAATTTCCTTATCAATTAACAAAAACATTTCATTATAGAACTATTTAAAATAAGAATAATCGAATGTTATTTATTAGTATTATTAAAAAATAGCATACATTATTCTTTTTTTTTCCCAAGAAAAGATAAAAAGTGTTTACTTCGATGCTTGTACAACTATTGAACCACGTTTTATCCGTTGAAATCAAAACAATGCTAATTCAGTGTGCTTCAGAAATTATTTTATTCTTTTTTTATGTTAAAAAAGCAGATTTCAGGCTCTGATTTAGTAATAGGAATTGTTAAGACGAATAAAAAAAGGATTTATTATATTACATCTATCTAAAGGTGCACGATGGTATTTTTAAATGAGAATATACGTATTGATATACTTTAAGAAATTCTGCTACTTGAATCTAACTGTTTTTTATGCAAAGTCAAGGCTTAATAAACTTTAAATCATGGTCCCAAATAGGCTTGTACTGAGTAATATCAGAGTCAAAGAAATTTTGAAAACTCTTTCAAATTCATCAATATTTGTAACTAAAATTTATCGGAAAAAATTACTCCAATTACAAGAAATCTCATTCAAATGTAACTACTGTGAAAAATCATTTTCAGTTAACTTTTTTGTCATTAATTATCCTTCATTTCCTTACTTATTTTCAAATTTTTGGCGCATGAACAATTTTTCCGCGGTGGGAAAACGTTGAAAATTCCGTTTCAACATCACTGCTACTGTCCGTCTTTACAGTTCTTCCTTCAGCTTAAAAGCATGATAGGAAAAGGAGTGGAAAGTCTGCGCTATTTAACTGCGCATGCGCACAGACCCGATTTAGTATTGCAAGAAATTCCAGTTCTCTTGTGTGGTTAGTTTTTAACCAGCACATTAGGCATAATTTTCGAACAGTGAAAAAATCATAGACTTATGATCCTTAGCCTATGGAAAAAATCAACTTAGCTTTCTATCTCAGTTTCTCGATGGGTTTCACTTAAGGATAACAGATCTTAACGTAAAATTTCGTTATATTTGTGATAGAACTAAATATTAAATACAAAATAAAATAAATTGATGATTCAATTTGCACAATGAAAAATGTTGGGGCGCTGCAGTACCTATGCACTAGTTGCCCCTGGTCAGGAATTATATCACCATAAACAGTTCTTGAACCGTTCAGCCGAGGCTAAAAACCCTATTCCAACCTGCAAACCAGTCTTTAGCGATGAATTATTGTTGGCGCTAATGGAATATCGAAGGAAATCGTTGAATTTCATAAGATAACTCTTTTTAATTGAAATCACTTGTAATTATAATTAATCAACATTTTCCTTTTGATGAAAATAGCGACAGAAATTTTCTAAAGAAAGTGCGTTGCAGGGGAGGGTTTTCCTCCGTGGCGGAGGCTCGGAGGGGGGGGGGGCGAAAGGGCAGTCGCCCTCCACTCTGTACTGAAAAAATTAAATTTTTATTTCACATTAGCAGCTTAAAACTAGGAATTATATAAAAAACAATAGTGTCAGGGGAAGCTAGCTAATTCTTTAACTAAATTTTTAAATTTTTTTTGTCTACCCCCTGTACCCAGGTAAATATTAGGTGTCTATAAATCTTTTGTCGCTTCCACCACCCCGTCTTTGCCACCCAATCTTCGCTACTGTTTGGTTTTCATCCCCCTTAAAGAAAAAGGAGTCGCGAACGGGAAAAAAATTTAAAGCTCGGATTTAGATGTTCAAGCATGATCTTGACTCACAGCGCCATCTAGAATTCTGAGAGGAAAACATTTGACAATCCCTGATCTTGCGATTGATTTGATATTCAGAGATATACAAGAACACAGGAAGTGGTAGATTTAAATGCTTTTTTGAAAATAAAAGCTCACTCACTCATGAATTTCCTGTATGAAAATATTGGGCAAATTATATATTTATTATTTTTAAATGTTATTTCTCAGAACAAGAATTTCTAAGTTGGATGAAATATTAAAACACGTCAGTTCATTTTTTAGATAAAAAATTTAAATTACTTGCGAGTCTAATTTTTTTATCATGCTGTACAGGTAGAGGAATACATCAATGTTTTTGTGATGTTGCAAAATTTGGTATTCTTAAGATGGGAAGAGGAAAAAGTTGTCCAGTATTGGACAACTAGAGAACAAAAGGAAGATAAACTAAAGGAAAAAATCACAGAGGAAAATATCCACAGGAATATGTACTCATTATAATAATAAATAGTTAGAGTTTATAATATATAATAAATAGTTTGCATATTTTTGTTTCTTTTTGGAAATAGACCAGGGCTATTTTGCGACGGACCGTAATTATGAATCGTGATCTGATGATGAGGAAGATACTTTGGCATTTTCATTCTTCCAACTTTCACGCCACACTGTCATGAGGAAGCGAATAATTTGAAGGTCCTGAGATCCACTCCTGATGAGAATTATTCCATGGTATTCTTTAAATATTGATTATTTTCTATTTTTCATAATCGTTCATTTCATCCCCCCGCCAAATATACTTATACTTCAGATACTTTTTGGTCTACAATAGTGTACAAGATAATTTTTTAAAAATTAACTGCTGCTAAAAATTTAAATAGCATCACAATGCATAGCCGTAAAAACCTCTGCAAATTGTGCTTACAAACTGCCTGCATCAGTGTCAGGACGCTAAATTCATGATATTGAAAAATCCATTCAAAAATTGTCCTTTCGATTGAAATTGCATTCTACATCTGAATGGAATGCACCTATTATTAAAAGTAAGTATATTGTATAAAAGAAAATGTATATTAAAAGTTAGTTAATCTTCTCAGTATGAAGAAGTATATATGTTACCGTTAAAGTATATAATGCAGTTATTTCATAGAATACCTAGTTATTCCATGAAATAACTGATCGTGTCAGTTAAAGTGTGTAATATGTTATTAATTTGACACTTTAACTAGTTATTCTATGAAATAACTAAGTATTCTATAAATTAACTAATGAGAGACAGTTAAAGTGTAAAATAAACAATTTATCTAAAATGAAATTAAACTAATGATAGACAATTAAAATGAAAAAGAAGCAATTTATCTAATTTATGCAGCGTATAAATGGTATTTATGGAAACGTACAATAAAATCATTTGTTAGAACAAGGATTACTAAAATGACACTTGGAATTACAAAGAACATTATTTCTAAAACAAAAACATTTTTTGTTGACACACTGGGTTTTACACGAGCATTTTTTAAATCCCTGACCAGTACCTAAACTTTGAGCTGTAGCAACCGTCCGGAGCGATATTTCTACATGCGGTACTTCTTCGATTTTAATTCGTGCGAGATATATGATATAGATTATTTTACACTTTAACGGGCTGCAGATCGTTATTCTATGAAATAACTAGTTAAACCATGAAATACAAGAGAGTTTTACACTTTAACGGACACGATCAGTTATTTCATGGAATAACTAGGTATTCTATGAAATAACGGATTTCATACTTTAACGGTAACATATACACCGAGTGACCAAAACATTAGGAACATCGCAGTACTAATCGTACTGAACCTCCTCTAGCTTTAACGACAGCAGATATTCTTCTACGCATAAACTCTACAGGTTGCTGAAATTGTTGAGGAACAATATTAGCCCATGCTAACAAACTGGCAATTAGATGGTGTTGTTTCAGAGCCGTGAAGAGATCTTCCCACTTCATCACTCAAATGCGTTACACACGGACCCTACCATCAGCAGAATGGAAGAGAAATCTGGACTGTCAGACTAGACAAACTTTTTCCACTCTATATATATCCAATGCCATTGTTCTTTAGCCCACTAAAGCCGTCTTTTTTATTCCTTCCTTTGGTGAACTCTTCGCGTCCGAAATATTTTCTATCCACAGGGCTAAAGCAAATTCTACTTGGAAAGTCCCTCCCGCACACGAATGGTATGCTGGAAATCGTCCTGGTCTGTCTCTACAGTCCGAAGGTACAAGATCCGCAAAAACTGCATTGGCCAGACTTCGTAGTGGCCACATCAAAAGCTTAAAATTCGTCGACGAAGAAAAGACTTATTCCTCTTGTCCTTGTTCCTGTCCTGCTTCTCCTGCTCATGTCATTGACTGTATTGGCGCCTCTGCGAGGCTGCTGTGGAGTGAGGAGGAAAATGGACTTGTGGTACTGTTGGAGCGACATGGTATCATGGACCTGGTCTAGTATTTGGATCAGGGGGACATGAAACAACAACAACAAAGCCGTTTTTTTTCTGTTTTGCAGCGGAATCAAACGGTTTCTTGTTGGTCTTCTGTTATTAAAACCATTTCGTGATAAGATCCGTTTTATAGTGAGCATGGATATGCTTTGTGGTGATACTTATTTATAACTAGAAGATTTGTGTCCGTCTAAGACAGGCTTTTAGCTTACCAACAATATCTCGGATCTGATTGTCGCAGGTTTATTAAGGAAAGTTGTAGAAGAAAATCTCATGCATATTGCCAGAGTGCTTAAGAAATAAAAAAAAGCATGAAAAACAGAAACAGGGTTGCCAGATCAAAATGACAAAATAAAGCCAAACATTCTTAAAAATAACGCCAAAAAAGACCAAATTTGAAGAACTGATGGAAGTACTTATTTTTGGATAAATTTACGATTAGAAAATGTTTTATTTTATAAGAAAGAATCACTTTAGAATGACGTATGATTAATACTCTATTAATGAAACAATATTGAAGAAAAAAAATTTTTTAACCACTCCATAAACAACTTTACAATGACAAGTGATGGCTAAATGAAATAGCTGAACATAGTATATTATCTCATGAGTGAACAAAAGTATGCAAGGTTATTTTTCAGTTTGTTCATAATAAATAAAAATCGATTCCGTACTAAAAATAAATAATAAACAGTATAAAAGGTTTATTCCATTAATACAAATAAAATTTATTTCAGATTCTTAATAAGCGTTTCTAATAAACAATAAAATTTTCAAGAGTGCTCTATTTTTAGTTTCGATATTATTCACTTAATATCCCGATCGAATACACTGTGCCGTTCGAAATATTATTTTAGAATATAAAAATTTTATTAAAAAAAAGTAGAATAGTTATAAAAGTCAGTTCTAAAAATCATGAATGAAAATAAATCCAAAAAAAAGGCCAAAAATGAATTTAAAGCCAACTGAAAATTCGCAAGGCCAACCTCTTTGAAAAAAGGCCAAATTTCGAAAATGGCCTTAAAAAAGGCCAATATGGCAACCCTGAACAGAAATGATGAATCAATTGGACATTAACTTTCTTTTGATAAAATATATAAATATTCATTTCCAAAACTAAGTATGAAAAAGAACCTTTTCAACTGAAACGAAAGTAAAAATCTCCCAGAAGTGAAAAAAATAAATTAATTCTAAAGGAGTTCCTCCTCAATGAATCAGCATAAAATAAAAAAGAAAATAAAATGCTGAACTTAGCGAAAATAAAATCCC
Source organism: Araneus ventricosus (assembly GCA_013235015.1). Lineage (NCBI taxonomy): Eukaryota > Metazoa > Arthropoda > Arachnida > Araneae > Araneidae > Araneus > Araneus ventricosus. Next base: position 12,548 of record BGPR01009967.1, on the reverse strand, counting down.
TGTCATAACTCAGAATCCAAATAGTATTCCATGGTGTGTATAGTAATTTGCAGACAGACAGAGTGCTTAAAAAATTAAAAAAAAGCATGAAAAACAGAACTGATGAAACAAAATTAATTCTAACATAACTTCTTTTTAATATTAACCTATTTCGGCAAAAAAAAGAAAGGAAAGCTTTAAATTCCCATAAAAAAATCCACTGAAAATGAAGAAATAAATTAATTCTGGTATTGCTATTAAATCATTACAACCTCCGTGTGGATGAATCAGCCGAAATTTTTAAAAAAGCAGGAAACCGCTAAAAACCAGCGGGAGTGGTCTCCCCTAAACTTTCTCGTATACTCCTAACACATGTAGAGAAAACTAGAATAATAAAAGACGTCAAATAAACTTCCGTCGCAAGTAAACCAAAGTTGGAACCACGCGTGGTTTGAAGGATCAAAACAAATTCAAATCCTCTGCTCATTCTTTTGCGCAACAGGACCTGGCGAGACTCCCTAAATGTTTGCTTCCTTACAAAATCACTCCAGAATTGGTTTTTGGCAAACTGCCAAGTTTCGGAGCGTCCCTTCCTTGCACAGGCATTGCCACTAGTAGGGATGCGCAGGGAGTTAGTTTCAAAACTGAACAAGTATGCGATTATACAGACCGACAGACTGTCAACCCTTTGACGGATTTGGCCCAAAATTTTATACGGACCTACATTCATGACGATAAAACTGTGTATAAAATTTTATCCATCTGGCTTTTCAAGTTTTTGAGTTATAGCGTTCGCATGACCCCGAACATACAGACAGACAAACTTCCCTTAGACGGATTTTGTCCAAAATTTGATAGAAACCTACAGATTATGTTTAAAGACCACATACCAAATTTCATCCCCGTAGCTCTAATAGTTTTCGAGTTATCGTGTTCACAGACACACACACAGACAGACATAATTCCAAAATTGTGTTTTTCGGACTCAGGGAGGTCTAAAACGTGGAGATTCGTCAAAATCTCGAGTTCGAATTTTTTGACGATTACAATACTTTCTCTTTGTATACTTCGTATACGAGAAAGTAAAAAACTGTCTGAGTTTTCTGGAAAGAGTATCTTTTGGAACGTCGCCCACATTCCTTTGCATTAACGATTTCTTTGGAGAAATATATACTGTTCAGCAACGGGGTCCGAGACTACCACTTTTGGACGATTTTACATCGGAAAGGGGTGTCAGGCAATGAATCATATGAGCGCATTTCCGGAGTTCTTTGTTAGATCACGCTCAGTAAAATGTAAACATCACCCTTCCATTCTTCACTTTCACCCCTATCTATCCTATTAAAATTCGAAGGTAAACAAACGTATGTATGTATGTATGTATGTCTAGCTTCTCCGCTGAACGGAGAAGCGCGCGGAAAGTACCAAAAGATGGGGAATAATCCAAGGAATCCATTTCGGCCATTTAAATTCCGAAATTACAATTAGTAAAAAAGATATTAATTAAAAACTAATTCACAACAATACTTTTCATTGTTTCGGATACTTTATAACAATACTTTTCATTGTTGCTGCGCAATTCAAAATACTTTTTATTGTTGAAGTTGTTTACTTTAAAGAACATTGTTACAACAACAATGTTACATGCAATAACGCTAAAAGTTTCAATAATTAAACTACATTAATATAAAAAATGACGCTGACAAAAAAAAGTCAGAGAAATTTGTTTCTCCATGTGAATACTCGGTATTTAATAACTATACCATTTGAATAGTTGATTAATATGGAGTGTAAGTTTCAGCCATCCTTATAAGTTAATGCGAAATTATTACAATACTGATTGCATTTGTTTTGAAATTGATCTGCTATTGTAACTAATAATATTATTGTACAAATGCAACAAAAAGTAAAATAAGTCCAGCAAATGTTATTAATTCGGGTCATTTGACTCTTAAGCTAACCTAAGCCCTTAACATTATTGATAATAACTTCTTTGCACAGACGGATGGTTGGTGGTGGTGGGGGAGGATATGTCGATAGGGGGTACACGAAAATATAAAAATTAATAAAGGGGTGCTCGAGGAAATAAAGATTGGGAACCCCTGAGATAGACCATTCATTTCGCCATACACGGTATATTTTTTTTTACAAAATAACAATTTTTTGTATTTTTTTAAAATTGTCGATTTTGACGCGTTTTCGATTTTGACGCAAATGTTTCAACCGCTCTTTTCTTCTTATTTATTTAGGAGAGAATGTTGGGCATGTATCACTTTATCTCCTCTTTCCGCCAGTGAATAACGCATTATTCGAGATAGCCCGTGCAACGCAGGGCCACGCAGCTAGTTTTGATGAAAATAACTCCGCCCGGCGCATGCTCAAAAGCGCGGAGGGTTTCCGAATCCGCTGCTAAACAATAAGATATACGCTGCTATTGGTTGCCTTATAGCTCTTTTGTTACTGCACACAATACATTAGTTGAGGCGAATCGGGGGCGAGGGGGGCAACTGCCCCTCACTTTTTGCGGGAAAAATTAATTATTTTTTATTTTAGCGCCACAAAACTAGGAATTATAGAAAAGCAACAATTGATAGTTAAACCGGCAAAGCACACCGGGAAAGTTAAATAAGTGATCACTGGTGCTTGATTTTCAATTAAGCCTCTACAAAAATCTGAAGCCGGATGTCTTGAAATGCCTAAAAATGAAGAGAACCATCGAAATTGCTATCAATGTTACTCCCGGAATTGAGGCGACTCCGTACCTTCTAATGACCATTGTCAGATGGATGGAACGAACGTCTTTGTTCAATCAGTATGATTGATCACCGCGATGTCTGTTAAAGGGAAAGCACAAGCAATCTAACTCAATGTTTTTGATTTTTCCTGATATTTTATGCAATGTTTGGATATTTAAGTAAATTATTGCTTTTAAAAAAATTAAACAAGCCATGCTTTTCTCAATGAAATTATTACCGACCATTTGTGAATACTCAAAGCACTTCGGTTTAATTGTAGAGTTACGCTAATGTTACAAATAATGATTTTATGGATACTTTTAGTCAATGGCGGCGACTCGGGGGAGGAGGGTAATTTTCCCACCCTCTTTTTGCGGAAAAAATTAAATTTTTATTTAATTTTAGCTGCGTAAAACTAGAAATTGTAAAAGAACAATTGAGTCCAGGAAAGCTAGCTAATTTTATAACTTATTTTTTTAATTTTTTTTTGCGTCTTTGGGTATTCTTAGCGTCCATAAATTTTTTGCTCCCCGCCATTTTCTACTTTTCCCTTTCTGGGGATTAATGTGGCCAAGTTGCCACACGAGCACTGCTTGATGGCGAGGAAAAGCGTGTCTCTTTGTCTGACAGCTGAACATTTATATTTTATATAATGTTTCTGTTAACATTTTAATTAAAGAATCAGTAAAATATTTACATTACATTCGTGACTTTCAATCTGTAGGAAAATTGTATAAAAGTATTTCAAATAGAGAATGTGTCATTATGTATATATTTTTATTTATTTTACGTTAGTTTAGGATTTACTATTCAAAATACAAAAAAATGCTATCTATTCACTTTATTTGTAGAGGGCAGGGCCAGGTTTCCTATAGGACCATCCTAGGCCATGGCCTAGGGCGCATATACAGAAGAGATAACAACCGAATGTTTTATTCTTTTGAAAAGGCTATATAAAAGGATGTTTTTTAAATTTACATCCGTTACATTAAATATATAGAGCGACAGATTTTTTTATTTTTTCTGTGGATCCTCGCACTTCTTTACATTGAAACAGATTTAATAAGGTCCACTTCAGTGACCCTTCAAGCCTATTCACGGTCATTAGCACGAACAAAGAAGTTCCAGAGTTATTTCAACCGATATCATGAAATTCGATGGAATATTTTTATTAGTGTTAATGTTATTTCATAAATATTGTAATTTTGAATTAAAAAATCAATGTGTTTCGAAGATTATAAAGATTGAATATATTATATGCATATTAAGTTAAAATATACATAAACTTTTTTTTGAGAGGACGGGACAGATATGCGTGCACTAGCAGAATCAGCACTTTCCACAAATAAATATATACGTAATCAGACAGAGAACGAAACGTTCGTATGCATGCAGAATGTTTTGCCATTTTATGAGGCTCGTATTGTCCAGATTGAGTTAAAACGTCATTAAGAAGGCAAGTTTTTCTCGAAGGACTAATTAGTGTTGATAATAAATACGACAGGGTCGTTAGAATTTGTTTTAACAACTCCTGCAAAAGCAAAAAAAAAAAAAAAAAGCATATGGAACCTACAAGGTAAACATTCAAAAAGGATAAATGGTCTTTTTTTCAACCTTTTTTTAACTTGAATGTAAAAACGACAGTGTAACTCATTATGTGACACAAATATAATAACTTTCACTTAAAAGTACATCATTTAAAAAACAGTCACCAGGGTATAATTCAGACGAATTTTTTGTTTACGAACTTTTAGATCGAAATTTTCTAATTAATTCAGACACCTAAGTGTTATTCAGTTTCATACTCAATTCTAATATAGCGAGGTCTGACAATCTTGTTTAGGATGTTGTAGAAGTCTCGATTATTTTTTAGTTCGGAAAATTACCTTTCCCCGGATGCAACACTTACTGGAAGGTTAGTAAAATCCTTAGAGCAATAAGCTCAAGTTTGACAAAATTCATTTTATCAATTTCAAACTTCCAAAGGTAGGCAGATATTTTCCAATAGAACTACCCACAAGGTTACAGGCTGTTTATATCATGATTCTCCCATTTTTTTTAAATGTTTTCCAAATCTTCAGATGGCCAAGAATTCCAGAACTAACATCTTTTGGTTATATATATGATCAAAAAAGCAGAGTACGTTATTGTGATGTTTCTAGCTGAAAATCTTTGATTCTAAAGGTATTTTTGCAGTAGTCTATTAGCGTGGTAAAATAATCAGATTTTGCATTTTCTGTACATAGGGTCATCCTGATTTCATGAAATCAGAATTAGTCTTTTCTTCTGTACGAACTCGATGTAAGTATTGATTCAAGACAACTTTATCTGCATCTGATTTCGGATGCCATTTCGCTCAACATCGACAGATGAGCGATGAGAATAATGATATTCGAGCTCAAATTCATAAAAAAAAATATGGAAAAGATTATGTATAGATACTACATGAAGCCTTGAGAGAAGTTTGGTGGACATTAATACACATAAAATAAGTTGTTTATTCGTTTTCTTGGGAATTTTTTCAGAAATTTTCCTAATTAATTCAGAAACTTCGATTTGCGATTTCCTTTCTCATTTTGTTTGAGCAATTTCGCGCCCCTCGATTTTTTCTGACTTCGTGCTGGGGTGAGGACTAGTAAGTGTTTGTCAGCCTGATGTAGATTTCCTCTAAGTAGTATTGGCTTTCTCAGAAAGCTGAGCAAGTATTATCAGAATAACTGGTACTAAGAGTATCTAATATTAAGTTGGCGATTTTCAAAATACGGCGGAGAAAATTTATAGTATAGATCATTGTACTATTAGAACATGGGACACCAATAAACTGGAACATGACTCTTTGAGATAAAACAATATAACTAGAACATTTTTTGACTATTAGAACTTACTGAAATTTATCTTTTAATTTCAATATGAACTATTACTAATAAAATGAAAAAGTACGATCAAGGGAATTTCAAATTCATACAAACGGACAAAGATTCAAAATAACTTTGAATGACCGGTGATCCAAACGTTTGCCCCTTGAAACGTGTATAAAATCTGGGAAATAGAAAGCAGGAATAAATTTTTTCTTTTATTTGACATCAGTTAGATACTTTAATAAAAAATTAAATCTTCTTAGCTTTGATAACAGGAACGCAATTTGTGATACAGCAATTTAAGACAATTCAGAATATTTAATTCAAACCCGGGATAAAAGAAATTCGCCCAGAATACGAGATATTCGAGCACGATTTTGGCACTTTGGCTTATCAGAAAAGGATGATCAAAGAGAATTCCAGTTCATGAGACCATTTTGCTTTGAAAATAGGGTGCTGTATTTGAATACTGAATTTTTTTTCTAAAATAAACATTGAAATATTTTATTATGTTTTCTGATATTTTCTTCCTGTCTTCAAATTGGCAGTCAATCAACTCAAAAGAAGAGTTTCCATTTTCTGATAAATTAGAACAAAGCAGCTTTTATCGAGCATACGTCTCAAGGATCTTCTCTACTCTACTTTTCCACAATAACTGTGTTAGAAATCAACAGTTTTTACTCAAATCAGCTTGCTGGATTTTTCCGTTCAGTTGATTGGGCATAATGCGTGGAATAGATGCCAGGAGGGCGGGTCGGCCTTAAGCCGATTGGGCAGATGCTCAAATACAGCCCCGCTAGCTGCTACAAGAATTATCGAATTTATTAAATTTAGTTACAAATGAGCAACTGCATGTGGACCTTAACTTTTGGGGCCCGATATTTTTTTTTTCAGAATTTTTAGGTGTATAATTTTTTGTTACTTTCATTTGATTTACAATTACATTGTACTCAAGACATATTCTAATTAAAACAGTATCGATCTAAATTTCATAATACTATACTTAAGGTTATTTTGTTTTTGAAATCTATTTGCAGCAGTGTGGTCAATTTGTTGTTTTTTACAATACTCATTCACAAGTCAACAGCGCTCTAACTTTCCCTGCTATCATAAATGGAAGATAAAAGGAGTGCCATTGACTCACACAGCCGGGGTCGAGAGACTTCGTATTTCGTTTCCTATGGTAAAATAGAGACAATATGCTAACTACTGGGGGCCCCTGGAAAGGAGAAATTCTTAAACAAAATATCTAATATTACTCTTATGACGCAGTGCTGTTAACATTTTATTGCCCTCACATAGGAATGTCCGAAGGCTCTCTCTTTGCAAGAAGTATATGGTTCTTGCTAGAGAGGGCACAATGACATATTTTTTCTTCTTTTTTCAAAAGCTAATTTTATACTCTGTCTTCTTCGAACCCCTAATAGACTATGGGACGAACTCGTAAAAGATGCCTGAAACGAGATTTCGTTTGCCATCTATTGAAACTACAAAAATTTGTTATTAAAGCATTCTAATTACCATATTTTATCGAAAATCACGATGTTCCCACGTTCAAATTTGCACATTCTTTATAAAATAACAACTAAATTGAGAACTATTTTTTCCCCTGTTTGCAGCCATTCGTAAAATCGCTACGAGATGGCGCAGTCAGAATTCAGTCAAGATTTTAAAAACAGTCTTTTAATCACATTAAGTTATTTTTTTATTTAACCTAATATCATAAAAAGTATTAATACGATGTTACACATCGTTGATATTCTTTTTTGGGGATTTTATTTTCGTCACATTTAAAAATGTATTGTAACCTTCCGCCATTTGTTTACATTCTGCGTTGAGACGAATTCAAATCGTTCAAGATTTTGTTCATCTGAAAATTGCATTTCTAACTTTAATTATTGCAATTGTTTGCATACAAAAAAAATAAAAACTTTATTATAGAAATGAGAACAATAAATAAATTATAATTTCATGATACAAGCATTTAAAAATAAATTTTACACTCTAGGTTGAAAAAAAATTACTGAAAAATTGTAACAAATTTTAGATAATTTTGGAGCTAAATATTATATAAAATAGTACAAAATATGAAAAATTAATTTTTTTTTAAGATTTGCGGAAAATCTCTTTGTAGCCATCTTTTTAGTTGACGATTAGAAACTTTGAATGTTTGTGTGGGATTTAGAATACGTATAGTTGCATGGAATATTTCAGATAGTTTTTCCATTGAGAAAATTTCTGAATTTTTTTACTATTTTCTGATCCACTATGTCACAAAACACAGAATAAGATGCAGAACATGGGGGGTTTTGGTTGAGTACATTCAGATTTTTCTTTTGTATATGTTCTATAACAACTTTTATGGTATTTCACTTCTTTGGCGATACAATCAATACCCTGTATTTTGCACAGTAATTTTTCATCTCCTTTTTTAATGACACTATCTAATAATGCCTTACTTGCTGTGAAAGTCTGGCATAATGTAAGCTTTTCTTTTTGAAGAATACCTTTCAAAAATGAACTTTTCTCTCGAGCAAATGACACAGATAGGAGGGAAGATACCTGTACGATCGCACGATATTGCTTTTGATCGTTTTGGACGAATTACGGTTGTATTGACATCAACCGGGTTAATATCTTCCATTCTTTTTTTAGCTCTTTGAATTTTTGTTTTGTCCGTAAATCGCATGTAGAATTTCCTGTGATATGCATAGTTATTGTCAATTCATTTTCTAAGCTACCATCATCTCCGAAGCCATTTGAAATACTCAAATAATCAGCTATTTCTTTTTCTTTTCCATCAAGAAACAACCATTATTGCCTGCACTGCCATATTTTTTCAAAACTTTGAGTTGATAAGGATACTAAATTGTCATTTAAACCCTCAATGAGGTGGGTGCAACAAACTTGAGCGGCACTAGCACTCATGTCAAATGAGCGTTATTATGCTCGAAAATAGAAGATTGCTATATAAAAAATTGCTTGTCTATATTAAATGCTTTAAGCTAAATAATCTTGGTTTTTCTTTATACTACGCATTCATGTAATGATAAATTAAAAAGTAATTTTAAAAGGAATCAACTCCGCTAACTGCTGTCATTTGTAACGAGCGAGGATATCAAAAGTTTAAAAGGTAAACAAACAAATGGCGGAAGAATACAAACTTCATTCATAAGCGAACTAAATAAACCCAAATCACAAGTATTAACTATATGAACATCATATTAATATTTTTAATGATATAAAATAAAATAAAAAGTAGAATATTGTGATTAAAAACCTGTTTATTAAGTTTTGAACTGAATTTTGACAGCGCCATCTAGTAGCGGTTCTACGAATGGCTGCAAACAGGAATAAAAATATAGTTTTCTCTATATAATTGTTATTTTATAAATAATGTGCACATTTAAGTGTGGTAACATTGGGATTTAAGACGAAATTAAGTAATTAGAATAGTTTAATAAAAAAATTATGTAGTGTCGAAACATGGCAAACGGACTTGAACGATATTGATGTTCGTCCCACAGACTATAAAGCCCTGACAAGGCAGATAAAGAGATCATGTAATTTGCCGGCTAAAAGCACGAAGGAAAAGGGGTGTTATGTGTTTCGGAGGGTGGGGGAAGGGATGAGCTATCACCCTTTTCAGACTGCGCCTGCTATCTGGTCAGGGCCAGAGAAGTTCTGCTATATAACATTCTTGAGTTGTCTTGGACTATATCTGGTGCTTCTTTAGTGGAATTGAGGTATATTTCTGTTCTCAGTCACCCGAGAGAAACAGGACATATCACATTCTCTTACATTTTCGTACTTTTAAAAAGGTGAGCTCAAATTATTGTTTCTTTATTTTTACATTGCTTTTGTCCTATTAAATACTAGCTGTATTCGGCGACTGAATGATTCGTCCATTTTATTAACAGTATATTAATTATGACAACATACTTTAAATACGTCAAATTATTTAATTTTTGGTAAAGTATTAATTGATTCAAAAGAATGAGTTAGTAATACAAGGGAAAGAAAAAACAGAACAAACTAAATTTTGAGGCAGTGTGTTTTTCGTCTTATCAAATTAATGTTTAGATTTTTACATTCAATTGTTAAAAATGAATTAGGCTGGCTCTTTAAAATCGTAAAATTGAACGAAGATTAATTTTCGTTTTGATCAAACAAGAGATGGTTTGTTCAGATTGAAATTACAATAATTATGCATTTTTTATCTAATTATAACGTGATTGTTTAACCTAATTATAAGAAATAAACAAATGTCATATATTTTCAGAGAGGATTATCCTGCTTTAAGTGAAAATATAGATTTAAGTTCATAATTAAAATTTAAACTTATCAAAATAATAAAGTAAATTTAGTTGCAGCAACAAAAAATTAAATTTAAAAAAACTGGCAGAGCAAAGAAAATAGACTGTAATTTATTACTAGCTGTATGGCCCGGCGTTGCACGGGCAATCTTGAATAATGGGATATTCCCGGCGGAGAGAAGTGAGATTACGTGAGGCCTTCGGATCCATATTTTTTCATATGCCCGGCTCTGTTTCTTTCCAACAAATATTGTCACTTACTTTCCCCAACAAATGTAAATATTCTTTCAAATCCAGACTTTTTATTACTAATTTTCATATGCCAGCCTCCAGTTTATTTTTTATTGTCGCTATATTTTTATTTTCGCTGTCGGTTATGTTTTTATTGTCGCTAACGTAAACATTACGTTCCTCCAAACATTTCCTTTGAATCCTATATTGCTTAATTAAAATTTTTAAATCCAACATTTTAATTACCTTATAGTTAATAACCCAGCGTTTCTCAGAATCCACATTTTTTCATATGCCCGTCTCTGTTTTTTCCCTACAAATATTATCACTAAGCTTCCCCAAAAAATGTAAATCTGTTTTGAATCCTCTCTTGTTGGATTAAAACTTTCAGTTCTAGCCTTTTTACTACCTTAAAGCAGTTTGGTTTGAATGAAAACGCGAGAATTATAATGCTTATAAATTAAAACAGATGAGCATGATATTTGTTTTGCAAAAGAAAAAATAAAACAAATTAAAACAGAAACGATAAACAATTTAAAAGTACACCAAACTTATAAATTAAACACCAGAAACATATATTTTCGTCTTGCCCGTAATTGAATAATAATGAAAAAAACCGGATAAAAATGAATTAATATTTTCCCTCAACAAACGTAAATGTTTCGAAACACCGTACGTCAAAAAAAGAAAGAAAAATGCAGGAAAACGATTTTTGTCCATTGTTAATAAATCCAAACACAGAAGCTCGCTCAAAAAAAAAATACCAACTTCCGTTAAAGAAATAAAAAAAAATGCAACACCGAATGTGAAAACTAATAAATAATAGGGGAAAAAAGAAACCGCCGTGAATGAATTCACTATGCTGCCAATAGATGGTAGCACGTCAATTTAATCATTTTGACGTTTTTAATTAATATCTTTTTAACTTTCCTTGGATTATTTTCCATCTTTTGGTTCTTACGGCTAGTTTCAGGATTCAGTGGTTCGTGAGAAGGACATACATACATACGTCTGTTGATGTTCGAATTTTAATAGGATATATGATAAATGTTTTTATAATGGGCTATCTCTTATAATGCGTCATTCCTTGAGGTCACGTGACACGTCTTGTCTTACCAATCGACCATTCCTTTGTTCTTCTAAATTTCTTTGGCTCTTCTCTCCTGGCTACGTTGTGCCATGTCTGACAATCGGCTATTTCTTTGTTCTTCTGTTTTCTTCGGTTTTTCTCTCCAGCCCGCGTTGTGCCATGTGTGACAATCCTCTATTTCGTTGTTCTTCGGTTTCTTCCGCTCTTCTCTTCTGGCCACGTTGTGCCATTACTGTCAATAGGCTATTAATTTGTTCTTCTGTCCTGGCCACTTTTTGCCATAGTTGAAAATAGGCCGTTTCTTTCTTCGTGAGTTTCAGCAACTCTCCTTTCACGTTTCATAATTGCCTGCTGTCTACGGGCATCATCCCGTGTAACTCCTCTTTTTCTTTTAGGCATCGGAAAAAGCGTGAATTGAACAAACCAAAAATAGCAACTTCTAAATATCAGTTTAAAATAGCAGCTACCAGAAATATTTAAACTTGATCAAATCAACGAATAATAATTAAAATCACTAACATAACTAATCTATATCTTTTGGCACATAACTTTACAGAAACAAAACACGCCTGTAAATTCGTTAAAATGATTCTGTTCACGTGACAAAATATCACGGGACAAAAAAAAAAATTATACACTTCCAACAATGCATTTTTTATTTCTGTCAGCGTCACGTTTTTATTGTTGTTGTAACAATGTTCGTTAAAGTAAACGACTTCAACAATAAAATATATTTTGAATTGCGCTGCAACAATGAAAAGTATTGTTATAAAGTATCCGAAACAATGAAAAGCATTGTTGTCAATTAGTTTTTAATTAATATCTTTTTCACTAATTAAAATTTCGGAATATAAATGGCCGAAACGGCTTCCCTGGATTATTCCTCATCTTTTGGTACTTTCCGCGCGCTTCTCCGTTCAGCGGTTCGTGAGAAGATAGAAGGACATACATACATACGTTTGTTTACCATCGAATTTTAATAGAGTAGACTAGCTGTATGACCCGTCGTTGCACGGGCTAAATCGAATAATACCTGAGGTCACGTGACACATGCCTAATGTGTGTTATAATATTGTTGAAGTGTATTGTATTAGTGTTTTCACCTCCTGCTTCAGCTAGGTGTAGATGAGAGGTCTTGTGATAAATTTGGCCATGAATTCTGTAGCAATACGCTCCTCTCCCTGTAGACGGTACAATCTGTGCAACCATTGAAGCACTGGTACGACCTTATGTTATTTGTGAAATGCACTGATAATTCATCGGAGCCATCCATCAATCCTTTCATTTCCACTGGATACACTGAAGCCTGCTCAATTATATTTCCATTATGACAACAATG
>BGPR01009966.1:14544-54820 GCA_013235015.1 Araneus ventricosus | reverse complement strand
TCTCGGCAATGTTCCATATACTGATTGATACACAAGGAATGTGTTTGCTTTATTGACACTTTAAAATTGTGTTGTCAATTATTTAACCAGCTGTAGCAAAACAATACAAGATGGTGAAGCGGCGATACCAGTTGGCAGCACGCGCATTTATTCATAAGCTGTTTTCCCCCTTTTCAAGTCTTAACTCTCCGAAGCGTTCCAAGAACAAAAATATGCAAATAACTGCTTCACTGAATTATTTTTCCGAAGATGAATGGGAGAGTTGAAGATAATAGGAGACAGTTGATCTTCATTCGATTTTAAAGCGGGGACGAGTCATCGGATGTGTATCGGAAGGCGATTAAATTCAATCTACTTAAAAAAAAACAACGATGTGGGGTGTGGAGGAAGAACTACTTAACCTGCTTGCGGTATAAATATTTATTCAGTTGCGCAGTGCTCTGGTGATGTAAGTGAAACAGCATCCAGTGATTCATTCGACAGAATCTTCGGCTCGGCTAGTTTTTTTTACTTTTATTTTTACGCGCATGGTGGCTTTGCGTAGGGGTGGGGGGATTGGCTGGATGATGAGTCCCTTTGCCAAGTTTCGTGAATCCGATACTCAGTACACAAGGGGTCGGGGAGGGATGGGGGGTGCGTGAGCTCCCGTTTTAGCGTCTGACACAAGCCACGGGAATGGTACATCAACGTCACCAGTGAGAGTGACACATGCTTTTCCATGACGTCATCGCGCTGTGACATCATTTTTCCGAGCGTTCGTTCACTCCCGAGTTGGAGGGAAAGCAAAAAAAATTGGCGCATTGTTTGAATATCCCGGCGGGGGGGGGTGGCGCCCCCCCATTTCCCTTTGTGGACGTATCGTGACTAAAAATAAACGAGAAAATTCGTTGAAATATGGAGCAAATTACCTCCGTTGTAGGACGAAAACGTACCTAGAACGGCGTTTGAATTGAACGCGGTAAATATTTAGCTCAAACAGCGATATGAAAATAGCTTCCGGTGATGTATTTATCAAGAAAAAAAGGGGGGCGAGGGGAACGGGAATGCCAGATTTGCAAATAGTCGCTTAACAAGCAACACCACATATCTCAATTTTTGTGAAACTATCTCAATATTTCTGATTTTTTTTTTTTCACATCTGATAGAAACTTGCGGACTGATGTTTATATCGGATGTTGGTTGCGAAAAATTCAGTTTTTTCTTCCTCTTTGAAATTTCAAAAAATTGAAATAATTGAGAAGAGAGAAATTGAGAAATTGTTGCTTGTTAAGCGACGAAATCTAATGCAGATGATACTTGTTAATGTGATATTTCCATTGTATAATACTTACTAATTTCCTTGAAAGGCGCTGGTAAGAAATGGAAGAAATTTCCACTTGTTAGCGGTCAAACACAACTTGTAAAATGCTGATTTCAAGTTATAATAATAAGTTAATGCTCTTCCAAAGCAGAGCTACTAATTTTATTGTTGAAAACTCCATATACTTGGATTATAGACTTCCGTGTCATATTTGGATTTAAAATTTGAAGTAAGCTTACTAATATTTCATTTTCGTAGCTTCTCTCCCACCCCACCCCCACCGAGGCGAGCTCTTGAAATAAACGAATCATTGGGTCATTAATATCAAAACGCTGGGAACTTTTTTTTTAAAAAAAAAACGACTATTTTTTTAAATTAATGATTGATTTTTTTTCCGGGTAGATTTTATAAACCTATAATGGGACCCTACTTGACATTTGCCAGTTCTTCATTCATTATGTAAAAATCCCTTTAGAATGTGAAAACATCTATAAACGCAGTTTTGAAAAAGGAAATTGACTCATATGGTTTCTGCAATCAACGAGTCAAATAAGCGTTACCCTTCCCATGGGTACGCCACGTATTGGATCGCCTTAAAACGCGCTAAGTTCGCGGAGTAGAGAATTATGAAAATTCGAGTCAGCTACTCAAATTAAGAAAGAAATTAACGGAAGTTTTCTTGAAAAGTTTAACGGCTTTGGAACCTCAACCATTTTAAGTAATTTACTCTATTTATAGCATGTTATAAAATATGCTAAAATGTCATTTTGTAGGAGAAAAAAAAATATCTTTTGTAACAAACTAAAGAACATCAATCGTTTACTCGAAGAGTTGAATCTAAGCCGTTTCTTTCAAAAAGGCAAGTTGAGAGGTAATGCACAAGTTTCCTCAGCAGGCGATAAGTTGCAGAAACAGGTGGTAAAAATGATTAGTCATCCTAAAGGTGCGGCAAATAAAGTAGATAAAAAAATTAAAAAATAAAACTCTTGCACAAGGAAACATTCGAAACTAAATGAAAATATTAATCTAAACAGAAGATCTAATCAGCAGACGGTGGGGTTTTGAATCTGATGTTTGAAAGAAGTCATTGTCTTTATAACGCATCTTTCTTTATGTATTTGAAATCCAATATATACTTTTTTTTAAAAATATATTTAGGCGATGAAGACATAGGAAGAATTTAACCAAACGATTTATGCATAAATATTTAGGAAAAATTTAACCAAACGATTTCATTTATAATTATTTATGAAGAATTTAACCAAACGATTTTATCTATAAATATTTATACGATTTCTTTTTCCTATAAAAGAAAACATACTTTCGTCAGAACGAAAACCATTATTATTTTTTTTAATATTTCAATTTAAAATAAGATTTATAAATATAAAGTAAATGATTCTCACTTTTTTTTATAAATATTAACTCGTATGTGTGTCGGAATTTATTTATTCAACTGTGAATTAATTAAAATTCTTTTAATTCTCTGTTTCCGCATCCGAAGAAAATAATAAAAAAGAATGTTTGAATGAGGTGTGAATCATTGTTGAAAAACATGCGACACAAACATTAATTCAATGGTAAACTACTTAGTAAATAATCGGAATCGTTTTTAAGAAAGGTGAAAGCGGTGATTCATCTAATCTCTGCGTAGATTAGATGGCGGAGACTTTCTGAAGGAAGTCTTATTTGCGTAGAATTTTCTGCTTTGGTACTCGACTGCTTAGCAGAATTGTGACTCATTATTGTCTGCAGGTGTATTTACTTTCTTCTCGATAACTTTGGAGACTGCTGTCTCCTAAAGTAGTACTTACAATCATCAAATTATTTTTCAAAAATTTTAATGCCTTCGATAGAACTTCGAAATGCGATATAATGGATATAGCTGTATTTTTTTAAATCTAGGTCAAAACATGTTGTTAAAGTCTTTTTTTTCCTGATTGTGTAAAGCGTTATTAGAGTATTTAGAACATAAATTTTGGAATAATATTTTATGAAAATAGATTAACTGTAACTGCCCACGTTGAAATGCTCGTCATTGTAAATACAATGATCACGTGATGATATAGATGAATTCAGGATATGTCTCTCTAACGTGTTACGCGTTGTCAAAATTGACGATTTGAATTAAAAAAACCCGTAAAATTTCACAGCAGTTCTTTCAAAGCGCTCAGCATTCTGGGTAGATAAAAGTTTAACTTTTGTAAGAATCTTCGTTTAAGGAATAGTAAAATAATAAAAAAATATCTTGAATGACATCGATCAGTGTAGCAAAGTGGTACCTGGATACCTGACCATAATTTATAATCCAAGGAGCCAGTGCGTTTTCCGGCATTTATATAAAAATAATGTCATTCTTTTCGCAACTATCTTGTGATTCTGTGAATTTAACAGTTAAAAACAACAAATTTCGTTTCTAACAAACAGAAGTTGATTTGATAAAAATATAAATACACTGGGCCACTTGTACTAACACTTTTGGACATCAGAAGAGTTCGTTAATTCGAAAAATAAGGGGGAAAAACTGAATTTGGTTCTATGAGACTATTATTTAATTCGTAATAAAGCATGGGTTTGAAAAGTAGAGGTTCTTTAAAGTCTCACTGTATTGCCTCAAATGATTTAAAGTATAAATTTTCTGTGCCTTGTTTTCTAAAGGTTGCTGTTCTTTCTTTGATAGGTGGATGGAAAGAATTTTCCAGAAGTCAGAGCGATTCCTGTCTATCCCTCCCCACCCCTGAAGAAGAAGAATGCCCACCTCCCAAGGACCTCACCTCGGAAATGGACAGTCTCTCGGCCACCCCCATCCTCCCCTTTCTGTACGTGGGCAACGCTAAAGATGCCGAAGACACCAGCGGTCTGAAAGAACTGGGCATCGAGTACGTCCTCAACGTCACCAGTCACGTCCCTGGCTACTGCGAAGACCAAGAATTCACGTTCCTCAGACTACCGGCAACGGATTCCTATCAGCAAAATATAAAACAGTATTTCGGCAAGGCCTTTGCATTTATTGGTAAGTTCCTTTCTCTCTCTCTCTCTTTTTCATTGGAACCTTTTATGTGTTTTTATAAGCTTTTATCCAACTTGAGTGTCGTGTCCTCAAATCTTGAGATCGATTTCTTACCCACTTCCAATCGAGCTACAGCTTTGAAATTTAGCACAATGGTGGGTTTCCGGGGACAGTACCAATATTATGCAAAACAAATTTGCAATCTATACCTATTTTAAACCTAACAAATTGTTATTACAATTTTAGCCCTATATTTGGGCGATAAAGTTTGGAAGGTGGTAACCTCACGTTGCGTAGGGTGTAACAACACCTGGCGCTGCACCTATGAATGACGTAGCTCGAGTTTCTACGCGTCTTGGGTTTACTTTCTATTAGAATTTGCCATCAACCAGAAGTAGATTTTTTTTCTTTTTACTTCGTGTGCACCAAACGTTTCGCACTCAAAGCAAAAAGAGATAGTTGTGTAGATCGATTCTCTATTTTTTCTATTACATTGTTGATAATAATTGTAAGTTATCACGTAATATATTACGGATTTATATTTCAGAAAGTTAATGTCATTAAATCATTTTAAAAATGTAATTGTACATATGTACATAATAATTTTAATACGTGTTTCATATGGGAGAATTCAATAATTAAATTTGGGTTACTATGCGTAACACGTCGTGTGTATTCGTGTCAGCCGCCACTGAAAAGTAGAAAATGAAATAAATAATGAATAAAAAAATTAAGGTATAAGCTTTTATTCAAAATGCACTTTAAATGAGAAAATAGTTTATACATTATAATTTCGTCAAAATGAACTCCTCAAACTCGCCTTATATAGCACCTTATATTTTATGTATATTTCCTTAAACAAATGGAATATTCCTAGAAGTTAAAGGCGCCCACGCTTTTATTCGAACCAAGCATTTTATTGTAATCAGAATTTTTTTTTTAAAACTTTTGAGT
This sequence comes from Araneus ventricosus, assembly GCA_013235015.1. NCBI lineage: Eukaryota > Metazoa > Arthropoda > Arachnida > Araneae > Araneidae > Araneus > Araneus ventricosus. Next base: position 49,556 of record BGPR01009966.1, on the reverse strand, counting down.
TCCTTTTTACGAAATTATGATGTGTAAACGTATTTTCTCATTTAAAGTGCATTTTGAATAAAAACTTATACCTTAATTTATTAATTTATTTAATTGAAATGTTTGAGTGCGGAAGCTTTTTAGACTTTCTTTTGAATTCTTCATTCTGAAACTGATTTCAGATTCTTAGTGCTGCTGTAGTTTTTGTTTTCCACCGCTGGTAACTTAAAATCTTATATTGTTTGAATATCGCAATATTTATTTTCAGTTTAGAGTCATTTATTTTATGTTGATAGTCGAAATAATAAAAAGTTTATAGCGTAATGGGTTTCTTTACATTCTGTTGACACTTGATCGCGTCAGAACAGAGCATTTAATACTATTTTCCAAGGTTAACGTTCGTATATTATATAAAGTGATATGTATCATAATAATATAGTATAGTATTTTACTGCAAAGGTGAACGATTGTATATCATATTAAATGCTATGAATCATCCTTAATAGAGTATAGTTCTATATACTCACATAACATCAACAACGAGAAAACGAAATGGTCATCTGTTTTTACTTTCTCGTATACGAAGTATACAACCATAAGCACAGTCACCCCGACCTGCCTAGACATACGGGAAAGCTGAATGATAGTCGTTGCAATAGAAACGAGTACTGAGGTTGGGTCCTAATGGCCAATACAGCCTCACGGCCCTACCCCTCCCGTAGGAGGTACGTACTATCACTGGAGGGGGGACTGCGCCCCCCATTTATGTAACCCTAGGCGGGCGAGTGCCTTCATATGAAACCTGAGCCACTCATCCACATTTCGTGGTGCCCACATCAGTAGGGTAAATACGAAGTATACAAAGAGAAAGTATTGTAATCGTCAAAAAATTCGAACTCGAGATTTTGACGAATCTCCACGTTTTAGACCTCCCTGAGTCCGGAAATCACAATTTTGGAATTATGTCTGTCTGTCTGTGAACACGATAACCCAAAGACTATTAGAGCTACGGGGATGAAATTTGGTATGTGATCTTGACACATCATTTGTAGGTTTCTATCAAATTTTGGACTAAATCCGTCAACGGGAAGTCTGTTTGTCTGTCCACTTTGGGTTGATGTTAGATAAATAAATTGTATTCGATGGATGATAGTCCCTTATGTTGATTTCCAGTGCATTTGTGAAGAATTTAAAGATCATATGAACCAACTAACATTGTCCTTTTTTTGTGTCTCTTTCCAGACGAGGCTCGGAAACGGAACAGTGCCGTCTTAGTCCACTGCCAAGCCGGTATCTCTCGTTCCGCCACCATCGCTATCGGCTACCTCATGTATAAAAACAACCTGTCCTCCATGGAGGCCTACGAGATGGTGAAGAGCAAGAGACCCATCATCTCCCCCAACCTGCACTTCATGGGCCAGCTCTGGGAATTGGAACAGGTGCTGAGGAACAACCAGGACTGCAGCATCAGCTGAAAGGCTCTCTCTCCACGGTAGTCTTCGCAAACGCGAAGGTTGCTTGCTGGGTTCTTGACTTTTCCTGCTGGAATCTTCGACTCGGTCCTGAAATGATGCACACGTGGGAAGTTGTCTCTGGGACTTTTTGTTGGGACTGGCTGGTGAACCAGGAGGTAGATCGCGCTGGGGATCAACACGGAGTTCTCGTCGTTGCATTTATTGCTGGTTGGTGGCGATGGGAAGAGAACTTTTATGCGAATGTCTGTTCTGTTTGTCAGGACTTCACCTTGAACTTTGTATTTTTGTGTCCGACAAGTTTTTAAAAGATACCTGCCCCTTATTATAACTGATTTGAATTTCAAAAGCTGGTGGTCTTTTTCTTTGCCATAACCAATGGAAGTATTTCTTATTTTCTTTACATAAAATTTATAGCAAACAGCAGTAATGGTTTTCTGTAATGCAACATAAAGAATTAAAGCTCTCTGTAACTGTGCTCGTTTTTATCATATATGTGTGTATTCTGTTAACTTGGTTCTTAAAGCTTTTGAGCAGAGACTGGTTACAACAATTTTTGTACTTAAAATAAATAAGTTAGAATCTAGGAGAAGTTCTGAGAAAGATTTATTTCTATGTTCTCCTCCCCCCACCAAAAAAAAATGAATCTGCTTCCTATTGCCAGCTTAATAATTATCCTGTTTGTATTAATGTAAAATTATTTATTTGAATGAGAGTTCCTAATGAATTAGTTATGGGAAGTAGTAACATTTTTTTAATAATTTAAAATAATCTTTACTATATATACTCTTACGGAACAACTTGCTTAATGTCTTAATGAATAGCGGATTCTTAATATACAGAAAAATACAAATTATATGTATTCACACCTTTTCCTGCTCTTATCAGTAAGAACCAAAACTCAAGGAAAATTTTATTGCATTTGTAGTTATTTTCATTTTCATTCATCCTGTACATTTGTGTTTGTCGTTGTTAATGTGAGGAGCACCGTCTTCAAAGCAGTTTATATTGTATACTCGTGTTTGTGTTGCAAACGCTATTTTTGTGTAATCACTAAATATATAAAATATTTCAAACCATGCAACTAGTGATGGCCATATGAAATTTGGTATACTGTCGAAAATTAGATGTACTGTAGATGATATTATATTCTTGTACATTTGAGCTATTATTATCCAATCAGCAGGTGCCTTGCATACTTTTATGTACTGCCAGAAAAGGTTTTACAAAATTAAACTATGTATTTTCTTAAAAAGAAATGTCGCCTTCACGAACAAGGCACCCTGTATTTTTGTACTCGTCGTACTCTTTAAGTAGTTTTGCGGTACTTGTGTTCTGTCAAACCTCCTTTTTCTCGGCGATAGACAGAATCTGAAAAGGAATACTGCGACCAAGAATAAAATCGTCTCGCCAATTTTGAAAGTCTTCAGAAAAATGGTTTCCTTGCTAGTACACAGGTACCCCCGTAGTTCTTTTCACCCTTTTAAAATCCCCCCCCCCCCCCCCCCCCCCCCCCCCCCGTCGGGGGGGGGGGGGGCGCATGCTGTGCTGAACGATTCTAGTCATCTCCAAAGTGCCTCGTCCGTCTTGCATCTGCTTGTGTGTAGAGGGGGACCATAGCAACTTAGCAATCAAAGTGTACGGTGCCTATTTCATTATGTGTAGTGAACACTCTGGAAACCCATGTTTCACTGCTGTAATTTCTGCTAAATATTTATTTTATATTAAATAAAATGCTTTTCCAGTCTACTAGCTGCCTTTGTTTTTGTCAATAATTTGATAATAATAATACACATTTCTCAACATGGACAATCGTCATCCATATTTTAAACTAAAATATTTGTGTGTGGAATACTTTTTAACTACAGCCAGGGATATTTGCTTTTTTTGTCGTTATCAATCTCTGCAAATATAGTTAATCAACAAAAAAGGCAAAACTTTGAAGCGCAGTTGTGAGCTTAATTTTTATTGAAAAAACTATTTTTGTTTAGAAAACTATAATACGTAAACATTCCTTTAGCGTCTGAAACGTTTTTACTTCAAATTTCGTTCATACATAGAGAAGTATAAGAAGGATTTTGTCGAATGTTTTGGGTCAATTAATTAAATAGTTAAATTTTCATTAATAAAAAGCGTTAAAATAAACCAGATCAATAGTTCTGATATAAATTAAATTGATAGTCCTGATATGAATTAAAAATCGTCTGCTTTTAAACTTTTCTTTAGTATTCTTCCAGAATTTTGTTTATATGTTCTAGCAACAGCTCTTCATACGTATTCTTGTTTTTAACAATAAAAAAATACACTGCTACAAATTTTGAATTTTAAACACAATTGAATTTTTTTTAATTATTGAAATGAGAGCAACAAGATGAACGCAACTGAAATTTGTGTCACTGAAAAGCTATTTTTTAAACTTTAATATAGTATAAAAAATAGTTATTGTAACATAACACTCTCTTTCGAAATATATCATGGAAAAACGCAAAATCTTGCTTAATTTTTAATTAACTAAAGTTTTAATTAACTTTTGAGCCTTTAAAAGTTAGCATTTATCTTTCGCTTCTTGTATAAAATATTTACAGAAATAAAAAGAAATTTTTTCAAAGTCTCACCGTTACCTAGCAACGAAGTATCAATAAAAATTGCTTTATTTCAAAATCGTTTGCAAGTAGTCAATTTCTTTAAAAAATTCATAAAATTTAAAGGAAACATTGAACGGAAATAAAATTGATATCATTGAAAAGGAAAACTTTTAAAGTTTAAGATGGTATAAAAATATTTTTTGTCGGACAATTTGCCCCGAAGTGACGGAGGAAAAACGGTTTCGGTTAATTTCTAATTAACCGACTGTTTAATTAACTTTTGGACTTGGAAAAGTTCGTGTCTTCCCTTTGTCTTAAATAATAAGTGTGAAAATTTTGGTTTAAAACAGTCCATTGGTTTAGGAGGAGATGTGGAACATAGCCACAATGACTTTTATTCATATTAAGATAACAAGCGTTGGTACTCATTTTATTCAAAATTTCAAGTTCTACAACTTTTGTATTACAATGTTTTTGACAGCATGAGTTGTTTTTGAGATATTGCTCTATTATTGAAAAAAGTCGTATTTTCTGACTACAAATCTGCACGCGGCGGATAAAGCTCACCTAGCAGGAGGGGGAAACTTAGTGTGTTCATTCCAGATCTAAAATAAAAGGATTAAAATAATTTCCAGCTTTCCCCTAATTAATTCAGAATTCGGCCTTTTTTTATGACCCAACCACTGGGCTACAATCTATAACAAGCATTTTGTTTTTATTTGTAGAATTATACATTTTATATTTTGTTACAAAAAAAAATATTTAATAAAAACTAACTAGTGATGGGAGATTTTTGTCGGAGAAAACAAGGTCTCTCCGGGTCACAAGACGAACAAGTAGTAAACCAACAAAAGTTGGTTTCTAAAAACAGTTTTTATTTCATGAAACTGTTTTAAAAACAAACTTTTATGGTACTTTTCCGTTAGCCGGGCGGAAATGTCGCCAATTGTCAACCAAACGCGAGCCAAGTCGCCAAAATTTGGCGGAATTCTACATTATTTGGCGATTTTTCGCTTGCGCCCGGCTAAAATATCGGCAATTGTGAACCAAACGCGAGCCAAGTCGCCGGCCGCAAATGTCGCCAAAATTTGGCGGAATTCTACATTGTTTGGCGATTTTTCGCTCGCGCCTGGCTAACGGAAAAGTACCACTTTTATTAGCGTACTACTTAGTCTTTAATTTATAATTCATTATTATAAATATCGTTAAATCAATTTTTCTCAAATTCTCTACCAAGTGACGGCACACGGAATAATAATTTAATCAAATTCATCTATTAACTCCTAATTCAATTCTAAAAATATTAAAATATTGCATAGTCATTGAGAAAACACAAGTGTAAACCATTTCAAAGCTCTAGCACAGCGGTTCATAACCTTTTTCCACTTTCGTGCCCCTTGATTAATCTTTTTATTTTCGAGTGTCCCCTACTGCTATATCGCCCCCCAGCGCACAAAAGTTTTTATTAATAGCGCAAAAGGGTTTGGTTAGCTTAACGACTCTAGTGAACATAATAAAATTGTAGTGTTGATTTTTTATTTTACATATTATTTCATTTTGAAAAATGGCATTAGTTCAACGTCAAAACGAATGGAAACAGAATTGGCATGTTAGCTAACAATTACTCATTTATTCCATCTCATTTATTCTATGTTAATCTTTTTCTTCCCTTTTTTTATTTCGTGAATAGTGTTTCGGACGCGTACAATTTTCACTTTCATTTTTCTTACAACGACTCTAGTGAACATAATAAAATTGTAGGATTGATTTTTGATTTTGCATATTATCTATCTTATTAAAATTCGAAGGCAAGCAAACATATGTATCTATGTCCTTCTAGCTTCTCACGAACCACTGAATCCTGAAACTAGCCGTAAGTACCAAAAGATGGAAAATAAACCAAGGAATTCATCTCGACTATTTAAATTCCGAAATTGTAATTAGTTAAAAAGATATTAATTAAAAACGTCAAAATGAATGAATTGACGTGCTGCCATCTATTGGCAGCATCGTGAATTCATTCACGGCGGATTCTTTTTCCCCCCTATTATTAGTTTTCGCATCCGGTGTTGCATTTTTTTTATTTATTTAACGGAAGTTGGTATTTCTTTTTGAGCGAGCTTCTGTGTTTGGATTTATTACCAATGGGAAAAAATCGTTTTCATGCTTTTTTTTGTATTAAAGAGTTTAATTTCGTAACGTGTGTTAGGGAAAGTAAGAGACAATATTTGTTGATTGTAGAGAAAAACTGAGGCGGGGCATATGAAAATATATGGGTCCCAAGGTCTCATGTGACCTCACTTCTCTCCGCCCGGGAATATCCTATTATTCGTGATAGTCCGTGCAACGCCGGTCCACATAGCTAGTTCTATTTTTAAAAATAGCATTAGTTCAACGCCAAAACCAATGGAAACAGCATTGGCATGTTAGTTAACAATTACTCAGCAGCATGAGAGCTAACAATTACTCATTTATTATATGTTAATCTTTTTCTTTGCTTTTCTTATTTCGTAAGTAGGCTTTCGGAAACGTACAATTTTCACTTTCATTTTTCTTACAAACTTGAGAAAAAGAAATTTTAGAAAATTCTTATGTTTTCTGTTTTCCGCTATTACCGAGATCACTTTCGCGTACCTCTAACTGGTCCCCTCCGTACCCCTAGGTGTACGCGTACCACAAGTTGGGCACCTCTGCTCTAGAACATTAGGAAATGAGTGTAAAACCGATTACAAAACTCCATTTTTACAAACATGGAAACAAGTCGAGGTAAATGAGAGTACATTAAAACGTATAATACTCATTATATCATTTTTGTATTTTGTTAAAAACCAGTGGGAGTGGCCTCCCCTAAACTTTCTCGTATACTGCTAAAAAATTTGTCATTTCCCCTCCCCTTGCGTGGATAAAAAAAATCGAACCTACTGTAATCCAGAATGCAACGAATATCATAAGGTTTTTCATTGCAGATTATAGTGATTGTAAAATATTTAAGTGAAGAATCATATTAAAAGAGATGCCTATGTATTAAAACTTAGCAATATTTATTTTCCATCACACTCCAGGAAGATCCACTATTATACGAGCGAGCGAAAGCAAAACGGGAGATAAAACATATCAATCACAAACCCGTCTCAAGGACGTCATCCTCCCTCTTGGTACCAGAGATAGCTAAGTAGGCATGCGCGTGGAAATGGTTTTGAAACGAAGGCTTAACAAGTATGCGATTATACAAACCGACAGACAGTCAACCCGTTGACGGATTTGGCCCAAAATTTTATACAGACCTACATTCATGACGATAAAACTGTGTACCAAATTTTATCCATCTGGCTTTTCAAGTTTTTGAGTTATAGCGTTCGCATGACCTCGAACATACAGACAGACAGACTTCCCGTTGACGGATTTTGTCCAAAAGTTGATAGAAACCTACAAATTATGTTTCAAGTTTACATACCAAATTTCATCCCTTTATCTCTAATAGTTTTCGAGTTATCGTGTTCACAGACACACACACAGACAGACATAATTCCAAAATTGTGTTTTTCGGACTCAGGAAGGTCTAAAACGTGGAGATTCGTCAAAATCTCGAGTTCGAATTTTTTTGACGATTACAATACTTTCTCTTTGTATACTTCGTATACGAGAAAGTAAAAATAAATAATCGATAAAGCAAACAATTTTGTCAAGTGAGGTGACTTTATTGTACACTTTTTTTCTCCAGACATTTATATATTTTAAACAGGGCCGGTTTTGCCATTAGGCGATCTCTAGGACCGTTTGTCACAGAAACGAAATTACTGTTCGTTTATCGGACTTCGTCCCTTTAGGCATGGAAGAAACCTAAAATTCTTAATTCGCAAATATTATTTCAAACATTCGCAAGAGCAAATGCTCGAAAAATTGATTTATCGTAATAAATATTACATTGCAAAACAAATTTAATTGTATTGTTTAGCAACGGATTCGGAAACCCTCCGTGCTTTTGCGCATGCGCCGGGCGGAGTTATTTTCATCAAAATAGGGGGAAAGTGAAGAATGGAAGGGTGATGTTTACATTTTACTGAGCGTGATCTAGCAACGAACTCCGGAAATGCGCTCATATGACTCATTGCCTGACACCTCTTTCCGGTGTAAAATCATCCAAAAGTGGTAGTCTTGGAATCCGTTTCTGAACAGTAATCGCATTATTAAACATCTTAATGAATTATTAACCCTTTGAAGACGACTGGCACGTGGGCAGTGCCGGGTTCTGGTAGCGTTCAGCGTGTTGAGACCAGATTTGTTTCTTTTTGGCTTGTGGCTATATATGTGGGTATATAGTGATAAGAAACTCATGAACTCTTCTTTATCTTGGGAGCTAAGTTCTCTTGCACCAGTCTTGATTTTTTAGTAAATTTGTAATTCTTACATTAAAATGTTTTATCATTGGACGTTTAACAAAATCAGTTCTCAGAAAAGTGATTTATATTTTCCATTAGTTTCCCATGTTTTTTATAATGAAGGTCTTTGTTTCAACAATAAAACAAAACATTTAGTATATGGAATTTTTTTTTGATTAATAATCATGTAATAATTTTTTATCATTTTATCATTGTTAAAATGGAAATCTTTCAAAGTATGATATAAAAAATCATACTACCGTTGTCCCATAATAATAGTAGTAGGTGAATATTTAAACGGGAATTATTGGCAAATGAAACTGCAAGTTTTGTTGTAGCGTAAAATTGCGAAGCCTTCAATCAAAATCAATGTTTCATGACATCTGTCATTTGTTTTGACACATCTTTCAATTCTTAGGTTAACCTAATTATTACGAATTATAACCATTTTTCTAATTTCATCCTCTGATCGAAATCAATTGTTTTATTTCATTGACTACCAACCCATTGTAAAAATAAGATGAAAAAAAGAGAGTTTTCAAGAAAAGATCGAGTTACGATTGTCCAGTTCTTGATGCATCAAAAGAAAAACGAAAAGTTGCAGAAAGGTGCAATTACGTTAGCTGCAGAACAAAATGCAGTAACGAAATTATTGAAAAATTATCTGAACACTCAAAATAAAAATTAGGGGTAATATTTTTAATTTATCGTTTAATTTAATCTAGTTTTTTGATAATAAATGTTGTGTTCTATATTTATTTTCTTTTGCTACTATTATTATGGGACAAATTGAATTCATCAACTGCTACTATTATTATGGGACAAATTGAATTCATCAACTGCTACTATTATTATGGGACAAATGGAATTCATCAGCTGCTACTATTGTTATGGGACAGAGGTAGTAATATTTTATTGACTGAAGTCTTATTAAACAAGATGTAAATTACAGCTTGAGAAATTCAATCTAAGATATCATGTACAAAGAATAAGACTTTTATTTATCACAAATTCATTATTTACAGAAGATTTATAAAATAAAAGAAGAAATGGAAAAATATATGAGCAAATTGTATCTTCCTATTTGAAAGAGTTACTCATTCTAAAGCAGTTACATCCTAATAATTAAACAATACAAGTTCTACATTTCTTGAGATGTTAGGGAATGTTTTAATAAATTTTTCGATTATTAGTATAAACAAAAAATAAGACCAAAATAATTAACTGATCTACAAAGTGAATAAAATGAAAAAAATCATTTTAGTGTAGGAATTCTTTTAACTGTAGAAATTTTAAATACATTATTAAACATAATAAATTTTCTAGAATATTGTTTCTAATGTTGGAATTGTAGGAATTCTTTTAACTGTAGAAATTTTAAATACATTATTAAACATAATAAATTTTCTAGAATATTGTTTCTAATGTAGTTTGACGTTGTCTCAAATTCTTTACTGTAAAATATAGTTCAAATTCGTCCAAAACAAAACGGATCGTTGCAGCGTATAACTTTAAAAAGAGTTCGTTGATTTGTCTTCGGAATCGTTGTGTGAAATAATAAGAGAATTCGCAGACCAATTTTATCACCTAGAATTCTTTGGGTTCACGTTTGAGGAAATGACACGCCCACAATCTTCTCGCTGATTTCGAACAAACTTTTCGCAAGCTTCATGTCATTGGCTTTGCCTTTCACTGGTTTCTCCTTGCAATCCATGAAGTACTTTCCTGTTGTCTTCTCCAATTCTGGATCGACGGCCAAGCGAATAGTTGTTTGGGCACCTTCTTCGATTGTCTGTCAAAATAACGAACATCTATTAGAAATAATAGATATACTAAACAAAAATTAAAATTAAAAAAGGAAGAAAAGTATAGATAAGAAACATAGCAGATTTAAACGATAAAGTTCGCCATTCGATTCCTCATTCATTTTTTCCGTTTTGAACTATTCGATAAAGTTCGCCATTCGATTCCTCATTCATTTTTTCCGTTTTGAACTATTCGATAAAGTTCGCCATTCGATTCCTGATTCATTTTTTCCGTTTCGAACATTTTTTACTTTCTAAATTAATTTTTATGTGTTTTAAATATTATCGTTTTAAACTTCAGTTGATGAGTTTCACTTGAGGCTGTTGCGTTAGTACGCTTAAAGATGTATTGTCATCGTTTCTGTTTAAATCTGCTGTTTCTTATCTATACTTTTCTTTCTTTTTTAATTAAAATTTTTGTTTAGTATATCTATTATTTGTATCTGTATTATATTATACATAGCTGCATATGCGCCTTTATATATAATACTAAGAATTTTTATTAATGTTTGATTAATTAATTTAATCAATTTTTACATAATATTTTCATTAAAATTTGTCAATTTATAACTGAACATCTATTAGATTAGAGATATATTTTTTTTATTTCTCACGCCAACCCATCTTACCTAAGCAATGGCGTATTGAGGGTAAGTGGGAACTGGTCAAAATATGATTTTTTCGTCCCCCCTCTCTCAATCATCAGTGACTTAGTTTGTTCAAATGGCGCCCGCGCAGTGGCAAATCCAGGGGGCTGCTATGGGGCTGTAGCCCTTCCCAGAACTATACCTAAATTCTTGATTTTTTTTTCAAATCACTACACCTGTTTGATCTTAATCTCTTTTTTACTTTCTCGTATACGAAGTATACAAAGAGAAAGCATTGTAATCGTCAAAAAATTCGAACTCGAGATTTTGATAAATCTCCACGTTTTAGACCTCCCTGAGTCCGAAAAGCACAATTTTGGAATTATGTCTGTCTGTCTGTGAACACGATAACTCGAAAACTATTAGAGATACAGGGATGAAATTTGGTATGTGATCTTGACAAATAATCTGTAGGTTTCTATCAAATTTTGGACACAAATCTGTCCACGGGAAGTCTGTCTGTCAGCGTCCTGCTCATGTGAACTCTCTAACTCAAAAACTTAAATAGCTACATGGATAAAATTTGGTGCACAGTTTTTTCATCAGAAATGTAGGTCCGTATAAAATTTTGGGCCAAATACGTCAAAGGGTTGACCGTCTGTCGGTCTGTATAATCGCATCGCATACTTTTGAACGCCATAAGTTCTTAACAAAATTACTTAGATAAATAAAATTTCGTTTGTAGTCTTGAAATCCCAATCGCAGATTTGTCTCCAATTTTCGTTTACGCGGTCCAAGACATTTTTTGGCTAGTTATTTCATTGTATTTTTTATTAAATTATCAAAAGTACTGTAGTTTTCTTTATGATTCTTATTGCCAGGTGAGTAAACTTGAAGTGTGTTGACCTGCATAAGCCATTATGTCACGACGATTCAAAATTTTTATGACCTCAGCCCCCCCTCAGCGTATTTGGTTGTAGAAAGCGACATAAAAGCATTAATGTTGGTCACAATAGCCAGTGGCGTATTAAGAGCAAGTGGCGCCCGAAAAATAGTATCATTGTTTTTCTATCCCGGTCGGCGGCCTAAGAAGCGTGAATAGCGCCAGGGGTATGGTATTATCCTTACGCATCCTTATCATATTTTGCTTAAAAAATGGCATAAACCTAGTAATGTTTTGACTCCGTGGCGCCCCTTAAAACTGGCGCCCAGGGCATGTAAAAATGGCAAATGGTCTTTTCTCCACCATACATTCTCTATACGTTTTTTCGATTTCGTTTGAAAATGGGAGGGGGGGGGGCAAGCGACCCTTGATGACATCTAGACGTAAGACGCTTTCATATGAAAAAAAATTGTCGAAATCAGTAGAGTGGTTCAGGCTGGCGGACTCGGTGAAGGTTTTTTACCACATTATTTTAAGTATAGATGTTCTAAGTATTAATGTCCAAAAGTGTCTTTATGTACTAAATCAATTACGCTCTACAACGTTGTAATAGTTTTTCCCCTATATCGTTCCGTTTCTGAGATAGAAACGCTAATTCCGCAGTTCGCCTTCAGGTGGCGCTGTGGGTGGTCTCATGGCGTAGCACTTTACTATGGTAACCACTTTTATCACTATAGCTACAGTCGTTCTGAAATGAAGGGGAAGGGGCACGGTGTAAGGGACTTTAGTGGACATTATATTAGTGTATATCTAATTGTGGAACCAGTAGGTGAAAGGAACTCTAAAATGTATGATCGATTCTCTTCACTGTTGTACTAAACTAAAATGTAACTGGGCAACCGCATATAAATGCTCTTTATTATTTTTGGGGAATCAATTCATGCTCATTTGATACACATTTACGTTATGCATTACGTTTTACGGAACGAAGTTTTACTTTAATGGTAAATTTAATAATAAAGAAGTCAGAGCACGAGTTGATGATTGACAAACAGAAAAAAATACTAAACAAATAGACAGGAACATTTCCAGCACTTAATTTTCATTGAAGAGAAAATTATTTTCTACAACTTACCTTTCCTATAGTTGCGAATATAAATAAAGTCATAAGTGCAAATAAACCCTCGGAATTATTCATTATATCCGTTTTAACACAGCCAGGATGTAAGGCATTCACGGTGATCCCTAGAAAAAACATCCATGATTATAAGTAAAGAAAAGGTGTCTAAAACAAGTCATGTCAGATATATTTACCATAGAAATTTTGTTTGGATCATTCGAGGCGTATTGTTCCATTTGAAATCGTTTAAAATTTCATTGGGTTTTCATTCTTTAACATTTTACATGGTTTATAGGAATCAATCTTTTAAATCCTAAATTTTATTTTCCTAAAATATCGGTTTATTTGGTACTATGTACTGTTTTCCTACAGTTCAAATGTCATTATCGCGAAGAAAAATAAGCGGGCAAATTAATAATTTGTATCTTTTGTTTTGATTTTGTTTCCAAAACTTTTTCGTGTCATTTTGGGCGATTTCTTTTTAAAGTCCTGATTCCACGGGCAACGCCGGGCGCGTACTGCTAGTGTGAGATATATTAGGAAAAGAAGTTCATCATTGATGCAGATATGCATTAATAAGGTAATGCTATACACATTTTCTCATTGCTGAAAATAAAAAAAGTGTATAATTTCTAATAACCAGTCACTAACAAATCATTATAAAAGATTTCAATTTAATCCACGTGTCTTACAACCTGTGTTTCAATTTAGAGTAAAAAAAACTACGCTTATCAATACATATAAAATTGAAAATAGATTTTCTTCCTTCTTAAAAATACTATGACTTCACTAAAACCTCCACAAAAGGAAGGTTTTCGTGAAGATTTCGTCACAATTAATTAAACAGTTTATTTTTTAAGTTAATACTTATCCTTCCACTGCGCATGTTCACTTCAAGCTCTTCTACTGCTGCACGTAGAAGGTAAACAATAATGAAATTGAAGTGAAACACATAAACAGTTAGAACGCTACAAAAATCTAAACTACTGAATAGGTTTTCTCCAAATTTGGCTCAGGTCGCGGTGGCCTAGTGGTAAGGTCTCGACTTCGGGGCCGGAGGGCTTCCAGGTTCGAAACCCGATTCCACTGAAGATCTGTCGTGTATTGGGCCTGTTCAGTGATGTAAAATACCCAGGTGTTTATTTTTAAGGGTAAATACCCTGGGTATTTACCCGGATAAATACCCAAAATGGGTATTTACCTGGGTATTTATTTTTCAATTAACTCTATTCATACAAAACACAGGCACTGTTGTGAAATATGATGCCTCTATATAATATAAATGCGTATAGAATATATATTGAGCATAAGGTAAGGTAAAAAAAAGAAAAATAGTAATATATGAACCTTTTAAATTCTATAAAAACTAAGAAAATGAATCAGAAAAAACAAAACGCAATACTATATCATGGATCTTACATAAAATACGTGGCTTAAATATCAATATTTTTTTTTTAAAAACTCAACTAAATTTTTTAAAAAGAAAATGTTGATTTTTATTTTAAAATGACAAAGAGCTGATAATAGAAATTAAAATGAAAGATACAATTGTTTATAATTCTTTTTGAGTTAATTAGTCAAAGTATCAGATAAGTTAGCAGATGTTTGAGTTCTAATAGTTTTAAAAGTGAATAACTCTGAAAGTAATATTCACTCATATTACTTTCAACAGAGGTATGTTATTTTTGTAACAAGATTTCAGCAAAAAGTAATGAGATTTTTTTTTGTTGCTGAATCTGTTGTATCATTTGATGGTATGTAGGACACACACTCACACACAGTTTCCTGGTTAGACGGGATTCATCTGGATCATGAACATAAATACTTAAATGTTCGTAAAACTCTAAATTTGATTCAAGTGTCATGGTTGGAATCTTAATAAAATAGCTAATGAATTTTCTTTTAATCCTTTCAAAATCTTTTTTAATCCAACAAGACTTTTGAAACATTTTTTTATGTGTTTCCCCATTTAGCAAGTTTGTACTCAATATTACAATACTTACATTGGATACTTTTATCCTTCTTAACATTAAAAGCTCCAAGCAGTTAACTTTTTCCTTTTTTAAAAATTTTTAACGTAAAATTCACAGTAATATTAATACACGTGAAGTAAACGACTAACTATTCACTAAATCAAAACAAGAATGGTTGACTTCCATCATGGCAATGTGAGTAAATTATGGATAACAAGATTCACTGGCACTGTCTATCTCTACTAATAATAAAGGAGAATATGTGTGTTTTGGCGCTCTACAGGACAGACCGATAGGCCTAGAGCAACAAAATTTGGCACAAACATACTTTGGAGGTTGGGAATGTGCACCTTGTAACCATTTTTAAAAAAATTTTAATTAGAATTTTAATTAATTAAAAATTAAGCGAAATTTTGGAGTTTTTCCTTAATAACTTCCGAAAATATTACAGCACAAAAATTATTTTTACACCATCTGAAAATTTAAAAACTTATCTTTTCAATATATCAATTAAGTTTTCATTCTATATTTTTCACTAATTTTAATAAATTTAAAAACATATTTTTTGGCATTCATTGTTACAATGAAATTCAAACCGTTTTCATTGTTTAAACAAATATTTAATTGCGTGTTTCTCTTCCATTGTTGAAACTAATATAATATTCTATTGGATTTTCTTTTCTTTTTTTTATTTCATCAATTTTTCTGTGAAATCTGTAAAGAAAGTCCTCTAGATAGTAAGTGTATAAAGAAATAATCCAGTAAAACTGAACGATTATGGTTGCTATGTTTAAATTTATTTTATCAGCATGCTTTAAGCCAATTAACATGCTGCTTGACGTAAAACGTGCAGCGGTATTTTGATGTTGAAATACATTTTTAAAGTTAAAATTCGCTTCGATTACTTACAATTAGATGTAACTTGACACGAACAGTTACTTGACTCCATTCGGGACTTTGATATAGACAAGAAACAGAACAAGTGCAAGGCTACGTAAAGAACGCGGGCTAAATCCCTATCGCAATCTGAAGTTTAAAATTACTTTGCTAAGAGAATCGTGAATATCAAACTATACATAAGAGAGTCAGTTGAAATTATATTCCCGGCGAACAAGCTGGTCGCCGAATAGCTGGCTATAACATAAACGGCGTTAAACATAATTATTCTATTGTAAGTGTCATAATTTCAAACCGTAAAAATGAAATTTTCCCCCGATCCCGTTTAAGTTTTAGAATATTTTATTCTGAATCCTGATGGCAATTAGTTTTGTTTATATAATTTAGTCAAAACTCTAATTTAAAAATTTTATAACTATGTATTATGTTTATAAATGTTATATGTTTCAATTTGAATCGCCATTCGCAAATACTTTTTTCACAAAATACTCAGTTTAAGGGTACTTATTTATTTTTTTAAATTTCATTTTGAATCATTCGCAACTGCTTTTTATAAAAAAAAAAAAACCAGTGTATGAGTATTTATAAATTTAAAACTTCATTTTGAATCACACCATTCTCAAATACTTTTTTTGCAAAATACCCAGTTTTGAGTATTTATAAATTTTAAGTTTAATTTTGAATCGCCATTCACAAATACGTTTTTTTTCTGCAAATATTTTTTTGGCGGGGGTATTTATAAAACTCTGTATGTTTCATTGTGAATCAGCATTCGAAATTTTTTTTCCGCAAAATACCCAGTTTTTGGGTATTTACCCAGGCCTTGGGTAAGTACCCGGGTATATACCCAAAAAATATTTACCTACCCACTGGGTATTTACCCACCCCACATCACTGGGCCTGTTGCATGCTAAATCATACGTAGGGGCCAAACGCCCCCGTTGGTGTGGTGCAAAAATACCCACACTGGCCTGGCCTACCCAAGAAGGGTGCAAGGCCGGGAGAAGATCAGCGGGGAGAGCCCCGCCCCGCCAGCATGTGGAGGACGGGATTTATTAGGTACAATAAAATAAAATGGTGCAGGTATTGCCCAAAAAGGGGCAGTACTTTTAAATACAAGAGGGCTGGGAGAATAAACATGGTTTGACCCACCTCGGTGGAGAGAGAATAGTTTGATTTACATGTACTCAACCACCAAGTGTGGCGAATGATACTCACAAAATTAAGAATGACAAAATGAAGGCTCTTTCTTTTCATATAAAATGTAAAAACATCTCTAACGCAATAAATTAAAAAATGTTCGGGCAAGCAAGGAACAGTAAAAATATATAAGAAATCTAAATAATGTATTGAAAAAGAAACAAACAAATAAACACAAAAAAGCAGTGTAAATCAGATATATAAATAAGTCAAAGATTGGAACCCCAAAATATGAAAACAAAACACGCAAACAAACAACACTACACATCAAACGACACACAGAACACAAATAAAAACTGTGCAAGTACAAGACATTGAATTAAATATATTCATAATTTTTTTTAAAAAAAATTACTTATGAGATAAAAGGATGAAATTTCGTCGGTCATCGGTAATCCATATTCCGCATACCCGAGAATATCTATTCATCAATTACAGAATGTTTTTTGAGTAAAAGCTTTGCTCTGCAAGTTAATAATTACTTTTAAGTCCTATAAAGGATGAAAACGGCCAAAAGTTTGGAGAGGTGAGTGCCAACTCAGGTGTCGTCCTAGTCATCTGACCGCGGCTCAAAATTACGAAAATAGCCTTTGTGACGTCACTTGGAAAGGGGAGGGGAGGGTGTGGTAAAAGCGGTACCAATAATTTGGAAACACCGAAAATTTGTTAACAAAAAAAATTAACAGTTCACTTTTTTTGTTCTTACTTTTAAAATCCTCTAAAAAATTTACATTTCTTTTTTGTTATACAACTTTTACTTTTATAAGTGGAGCAAAATATAAAGGTCGACGTCAAAAAATTGATAGAGTAAATTTGATATTATAAAATAAATATGAAGTGTCGTGGGCTCCATTCTACGTACATACATATGTAGATGCGAAAATATAATAAAAATAAAATAATAATAATAAAGTTGAATTATTCAACACTTCTAGACGAGTGTTAATTCAACACTGCGACCTGGTACATCCCCGACCTACGATGCAATGAATATAGACGCCAACTTTATGATCGACTATCATGAGTGCAGGGTACACTGAGTCATGAGCACACTGGGTGCATCATGAGTACACTGGGTGCAGGAAAATCAGTTAGCCAACGTCCACTTGGAAATCTTTTTTTATAAATTCAACATTAGATATTTATACTTTATTTTTTAATATTTATTTATTGTCTTTCATTCTTTTAGGATATAATAAAATAAGTTTATAAAAATAAACGCGTGGGTCATTTAAAATGCCTTCGTGGGTCAGTGTTTTACCCGAGGGTCGCAGCCACTGTTTTATACCTTAGTAGAGCCTTAAAACCTTAGTAGAACTCAACGAATCGTTTCTTTTGATTATCACTTCGACGGGTTTCTTGCAAAAAGAGAAATCAAGCAGCCGTTGAAAGAAATAGCAAAGCAATGCTTAAACTAAACAGGGTTGAGGAAAAAGACAAACATACCTGTTCCCGACAACCTGTGTGCAAGCTCTTTGGTAAATAAAATATTGCACAGTTTGCTGTTAGCGTACACTTTAATTTCGGCGCTATTTTTTTCATTCGTTAAGTCTTCGAAATCCAAATTGGCCAGCTGATAAGCTTCGGAAGAAACGTTGATGATACGACTGTGAGCTGACTTCTTTAAAAGATCTGGAAGTAGAAAGGCAAAAATTAATGAGTAAACATGATGAGAAAACAACGAAGATCACTTTTGCTTAAGGTTTTGCTCCAGGTTAAATATTTTAAAGGTGAACAAAATGAGTGAATAAACATGATGAGAAGAGAACGAAGATTACTTTTGCTTAAGGTTTTGCTCCAGGTTAAATATTTTAAAGGTGAACAAAATGAGTGAATAAACATGGTGAGAAGAGAACGAAGATTACTTTTGCTTAAGGTTTTGCTCCAGGTTAAATATTTTAAAGGTGAACAAAATGAGTGAATAAACATGATGAGAAAAGAACGAAGATTACTTTTGCTTAAGGTTTTGCTCCAGGTTAAATATATTAAAGGTCAACAAAATGAGTGAATAAACATGATGAGAAAATAAAGATTACTTTTGCTTAAGGTTTTAAGGGGTTAGCACACTACGTATTTCGTAGACCTTTTTTCTCGAACGATCAAAAACCATTTCGAATTCGGTGGATGGAACCAGTTTTTTCACAGCGGAAAGTGATGTTATTCAGAATATCAGGCTATAGCGAGTGCTTTTCAACACAAAAGTAAAGATTCGACATCACTTTCCCGCGGTGAAAAATCTGTTCCACTGAAAGAAGAAATAGTTGTTGACTGTCCGAGAAAAAAGGTCGACAAAACACGTAGTCTGCTACCCCTTTTACACAGGTTAAATATTTCAAAGGTGAACCAAATCTTAATATAAATAAAAGTCATTGTGGCTATGTATGTGGGTATTTGTCTATGTTCCACATCTCCTCCTAAGCCAATGGACTGTTTTCAACCAAATTTTGAACACTTATTATTTAAGACAAGGGAAAGACACTTATGAACTTTTGTAAGTTCAGAAGGTAATTAAACAGTCAGTTAATTAGAAATTAACCGAAACCGTTTTTCAGCCGTAACTTCGGAGAAAATTGTCCGACAAAAAATAATTTTATACCATCTTAAACTTTAATATTTTTCCTTTTCAATGATACCAATTTTATTTCCGTGCAATGTTTCCTTTAAATTTTACGAATTTTGAAAATTTTTTAAAGAAATTGATTACTTGCAAGCGATTTTGACATAAAGCATTTTTATTGATACTTTGTTGCTAGGCAAAGGTGAGACTTTGAACTAATTTCTTTTTATTTCTGCAAATATTTTATACAAGAAGTGAAAGATAAATGCCAACTTTTAAAGGCCCAAATGTTAATTTAAACTTTAGTTAATTAAAAATTAAGCAAGATTTTGCGTTTTACCGTGATATATTTCGAAAGTGTTATGTTGCATGCTACAATAACTATTTTTATACTACATTAAAGTTTAAAAAATAGCTTTTCAGTGATACAAATTTCATTCGCGTTCAAATTGTTGCTCTCATTTCAATAATTAAAAAAAAATCAATTGTGTTTAAAATTCAAATTTTGTTGCAATGTATTTTTTTATTGTTAAAAACAAGAATACGTATGAAGAGCTGTTGCTAGAACATATAAACAAAATTCTGAAAGAATACTAAAGAAAAGTTTAAAATCAGACGATTCATAATTTATATCAGGAACAGCTGTTGATATGGTTTATTTTAAAGCTTTTTATTAATGAAAATTTAACTATTTAATTAATTGTCCCAAAACATTCGGCAAAATCCTTCACTATGTATGAACGAAATTTGAAGTAAAAACGTTTCAGATGGTAAAGGAATTTTTATGTATTATAATTTTCTATACGAAAATAGTTTTTTCATTGAAAATATTAGACATAAAAGTATTTTAATCCCGAGAAACGCCGGGCATAACAGTTAGTGAGTGAATCAATATAATGAGAAAAGAACGAAGACTAAATTCTGCGCAAGGTTTTATATCGATTAAATATTGCAAAGGTGAACCAATTCAGCGAATACATATAAGGAGAAAAGAACGGAAATTAACTTTGCGTCAGGTTTTACGCAGATAAAATACTTCAAAGGCGAAATGCAATGGTTTTTCAGCTCATTTTATCTTTCAGTATTTGCTTTTGAAATTAGCGATTCATTCTTCTATTGTTGACCAACAAAACAAACTAAAGTCAATTTCCTTAAGAATTTTTCTTTCATCGAAACCTATTTTCAATCAAAACAAAGATTATTTTATAAAAAAAAACTGCACATTCACTGGAAGGCTTTAAAGCCTAAACATAGCACATCGTCGCTTAACAAACACCACCTTTCTTAATTTTTTGAGGTTTCAAAGAGAAAGAAAATAATCAATTTTTCGCAACCAATGATGGTTATTTCTGTATTTTTTTGCACATCTAATAGGAACATGGGGTCTTATGTTTGTATCAGATGTTAAATAAATTCAAAAACATCCGTTATTGGCTGCGAAATATTGAGCATCTTCTTTTTTGAAATTTCAAAAAAAATTGAGATAGGTGGCGTTGCTTGTTAAGCGACGTTGTTCTCCTTTGTTCTCAAACAAATAAACAAAACTTTGGTAAGATGGATTTTGTCATCAATTTCATCATATGATCAAATGGATTAAACATCATCTTAAGGGTATTCATAAAGGATACTTTAAGAGGTGCTCAATAGATACAAACGGACCTGAAACGGTAAATATTTAATTTTGCTCAAAAATTTGTATCCTCATTGTTGAGACATTTACCCCAGCGGGATACAAAGTGGACAATTAAATAGCGCTTTAGAAAAACGCTTGGAGTTTTTCTGAGAACCATTTCGAATCACCTTATTTAGTAAACATTCAATTCGAATCTTTGTCCTCACAAAGTTTTCTTCAGTTCATCAAACGCTGCCAAATCACATGGTGAAAGGTCAGGCCTGCATGGAACATTCCACTTGAATTGGTCGGGGGTGGGCGAGCATTGTCATGGAGGAGAACAATCGATTTGAACCGATGGAAAGTTTTTCAAGTCTTTTAACTTCCACGTAACCTAATAACATTAATGTTTCTCCATAACGTACCACCTTCTCTGCTTCCACCCTTTGAACTCACATTATCACTACTTGTTCCAAGTTTTCTAAAAGCATGAGGAGACCAATTTGGACGGTGCGCTCGGTTGTTTTTTTGTCGATCTTACAACAAATTAATACAAGTGCCAGTGACGTAGCGAGGGGTTGGCAAGGGGGTATAGATTCCCCGGGCGCCATACAGACAAAACATTAATGCGTTAAAGCATTTCTTAAGAGTCAAATCTGATGAAAAGCAAAAAATGCCATGCCCTTAGCACCATTTATCAATACTAAGTCGCTGATAATGACTACGGGTGGTGGTGAAAAAAGGACCCGTCCGCTTAGGTAAGTGGAACCCAAACCTGTTAATATAATGAAATTTTGAATATACATTTGGAAAGGAACTTTGGTTCCTTAAAAATCTGGCGGGCACAGCGAAATCTACAGAGCTCAGTGTATCATTACAATCGATCGAACCATTAATAACTGTAAAAGAAAAGAACGCAAGAAACATCTCGGCTGGAACACAAACTAGGCATATTAAGGATATTACGTAGAAGTGAGGAAGATACATCCTGCAAGTAAAATCCATTTTTCTTGTAAAGTAAAGATGGTTCGATCGATTGTAATGATATACTGAGCTCTATAGATTTTGCTGTGCCCGCAAGATTTTTAAGGAACCAAAGTTCCTTTCCAAATGTATGTTCAAAATTTAATTATATTAACAGGTTCTCGTTATATAGATTTTATAAAATTTTTAACAAGTTCTCTGACGAACTTGGCATTTTTTATATGTCTCTTGGTGCTTTTAAATCGAAGTGTTTACAGCTTTTAAATACATGATGCGTTTTATTTTGGCTTTTTACAACTTTTTAGTTTTTTATGCATTCTGATTTTCCGTGTTCTTATGTTTTCGACCATTTTTTTAAATGTTTTTTATAGTTTTTAATTTTCGTACTCTGTTTATGGCGCCGTGTTGCAATTTTTTTTTTTTTTAAATCTCAAGTGTGTATTTTCGTCTTCAAACGTTTAAACTCCTGGTGTGTTTTTAGAGGATTCGGTGCTTCTGTGTTTTGACTTTTTAACCCTTGCCTTTTTGAAATGGTCTTTTAATTTTTTTAAAAAAATACGACTTTTAATATCATACTTTGTTTTAATGTTTTTGTGATTACGTGTTTTCGTTTTTAATTATATATGCGTTTGCAAAACTTTTATGATTTTGTATATTCTCTGCGTTCAACCTTTTATATTCTAGCGCATTTTTTTTTATTTACTCGTTGTGGCTTTTGTTCTTTGTGTGTTTGTTGTTCATAGCACTCTGTAAATGGAGTTTCCTCTGCAGTGTGAATTTCTTTAAATAAATAAAATAATAAATAAATAAAAACTACACCTGTTTTCGTGACATTACACTCTCTCCGTAAACTTCCACTAGTTGGCAACGAAATTCAGCTGGGGATGTTTTCTTTAAACGCAAAAACCTTATTACACTTCGTATTTCAATCACCGACCATGTATCCTTCAACGCCGCCATCTTCTAACAGCGATTTCTCGGGGCTACGTCACAACTATATCGAACTAACGGTGACGTGTGATTGCTATGACCGTCTATTCTATTTAGACATGGAATTTAATTCGGACGCGGAATTTGTGCACCCGTGAAAACTCTTGTTACCTTACCTTTTAAACCACCTACGTACTTTCAAATGCTTGTAACGATTTTCAAAAGCAAGGAATTCGGATATAGTGAAACAAAATTTCCATTTTTCAAGCTTAGTTTCAGCACTTTAGCGAAAATTCACTCCTTATTTTCATACTTTAGAGAAATAACTGTGAGTACTGGACTGTCACTGTTTAATTTTTGGAGAAGATATATTTATTTTAATTTATTATAGCCCACTACTAATTGCAATTTAGTGTAATTAATTTGTTCAACACATAAATGCATTTAAGGATTATCATGGGTCGATCCAGGCGAAAATTGGGCCCGTTTTCCGGCCCCTTCACAAAATTCAAATTCATAAAAACGGCCCCATCACAAAGTTCAAATTCACACAAACGTTCCCTTCACAAAACTCAAATTCATGTAAAATATAGAAATATGACTGCTAAAATTGAAGGTTTACATGATAAAAAAAATTTTCACAAAAATATTTTTTATTTTTCACAAAAATAATTTTTTTTTCACAAAAATATTTTTTCCCACAAAAATGATCCCCCTAAAAAACACCTGGATAGACCCCCTGATTATAGAAAACCTTGTGTAGCCAATATATGAAAAATCGGATATAGTGAACTCCCGGTTATAGCGAACTTCTGGTTCGCCCGTTGAAGGGTCGTTATAACGGGGTTTGGCTGTACATAAATGCAACGAAATTATTTTCCCCCTTACCTAATAGCAGTAGGGTGAGGAGGAAGTGTCCGAAATGATTGGACTGCATCACCATTTCACATCCGTCTTCTGTGAGTTTTCGCTTTCGTCCTACAACAAGAAAAGATTTACAGTAAAGCACCGTTTATACGTCTTTCAAGGGACTGACATAAAACAACATATAAATGAAAAGAAGTATAATCTAAATTTTAATAACTAACTTTGATTATTGCAAATTTAATGCAAATTTATTTAAAAGTAGTAATTTTAAAAATTTTCAAGATAGTGCTATGTAGTCCTGAAAATATAATAATACAACAATGAAATTTTAAAATTAAACATTTGTGATGAAAATGAGAAAAATCATAACTTTATTGAACATTTTGAGTATTTATTATACTGTGACAATCACATTTTATCTCGCCCTCTTACCAAGAGATGGCGCCACGATAGCCTTTAACTCACCCTTCTACCAAGAGATGGCACTGCAAGGACTTTTCGCTATCAGGCAGAAGGAGGATGAAAAGAGTCTCTTGACTGTTCTTGCGAGAAGGGTCGCTTTTTCTCTCTCATTGGCACCGGTCGGTCGAATCTCGCCGTGCGTAGTGAGTTGGATAATGTAACTTGTCAGTTGATGTAATCTTAGTTGATCCAGAATTATTTTATATGGAAAGTATGAGAAAAATAAATTTAATTTAATTTAAGTATGGCCCAGCTTTATTTTATACTATTAACGTACATGTAGGTAGGCGTTTAAATAAAAAAATCTTTAATCGTCGTCTGACCTGCTAATTGTCTGTAAGTATTATTTACAGCAATATGTATCGAATTATGTTTATGTTGAATATGTTTTCACTAATAATTTGGCAAACAAAATAAGTTCGTGGTTATTCAATGGAGTCCATTGGTCTCAAAGAGGGGAAAGAAAATTGAAAGAGTCCCCCAGTACCAACCATTGAACTGATTTCGATAATTTTGCTTCCATATTTCTTGCAACACTGCTTCCGTATTTACATATATGATAAACTTCCATATTTCATATGGAAGCTTATGGCGTCTAATGTCTTACCGCCACGAGAAAAACCCCAGACACTAAGACATCCAGGTGGCGGTCGTTATGGAAACGAGATATTCTACTGCATTTTGGGGGGTGAGGAAAAGGGCTTCAATTCGTTTGGCGCAGATAGAAGCGGCGGGAGTCTTATTTCGCTTTGTACTTCGGTAGAAAACGAATTATCGCCTAACGAAGAGCGCTCAGTTTGCCAAATGTTGCGGTTGATTTTATATCCGTTTCCCTCCGTTCCTCGACTCGTCTACGTGAGGCAAGCCTATTGAGGGTTTTTCTCCTGGCGGTAAGACAGTAGATATGTTAGCAATGGTTGGCCTACCATTTTCGGCATATATCGCAGAATCATTACTACACTATGCATTCTCTAAGGTGTAAAACCTTGACAGAGTACCCCAGTCTTAACCACTGGACCGATTTCAACAATATGCCTTAGTTGAGACATTCATTGTGGTGTTCATTTGCTAAAAATTGTTTCTTTTTACCCTTTGAGTACTGAATTATTTGAAGATTTTTATGCCCATGGGACGGATTTAATTTGTCGCTATATGGATTAATATGAAAAAGTAATACATTTTATTTGGAATATACTTATATTGGTGATATAAATATATTTTTGAAACAGCATTTTAGTTACAAAATATAAATAAATATATAAATGAAACAAAATATAAATGTTTATATAGAACAAGAACTAACTTAAAGTCTAATAATTTTGTACCGTGTGGTATTTTTCAAAACATGTCGGTAAATGCAAAGGTACCTGGCATTGTTTGCATTGCCAAGTGGTTTCTTTTCTTATTTTATGTTTATAACATACGCGACACCGTTTTGTAGGGTGTTTCTTTAATTCTGTTGCCGGAATATTCTCCGGAAAATGTGGCCAATTTTTCGCTTGCAAACGATGTGGCGCATCGCTACTTGTAGGACGCCCACGGATATTATAATTTGGCAGGACCACGTGCGCCAATAATTCTTCTTAAATTCAGATGACAAGTCAGACTCGTCCACAGTAACTTCGCCCAAATAAGCAGATGACGAGTCTCACTCGTCAAATGTACCCAAAGGGTTAAAGTAGATTTGGCCATGCTATACACTGATGATTGGGAAGCAACTTTTGCATGTGTTGAAAGAAGAAGGGGGGGGGGGGGATATACGGTTCCAATGGTCCAAACACGGTCGAATCTACTTTTTAAAAGATTCGTATACTTTTTTGAACAAGCAAAGGTCTAAAATATAGGTTTTCATTAAAATCTCGAGCTCGATTTTTACAATTATTTATTTTAATTTTTTTATTATTTTTACGATTTACTTTTTATTTTAGTTTTACGATTACAATACAGAGCATCCATAAATCATTGCTGGGGTTTCCTTAACTCATAACTGTTGATTAAAGAACACGACGATAAATATTATTGCATATTCATAAAGAGAAACTCAAAAGCTTTTTTAATCACACAAACAGAGTTGGGAAATTTCCACAAAGCAGCATTCCCCGGTATTAAACCCATTGATAGTTGGCTGGAAACAGGGTTGCCATATCAAAATAACAAAATAAGGCCAAACCTTCTTTAAAATAAGGCCAAAAAAGGCCAAATTGACTGAAAACCTCATTTGCTATTAGAAAAAAGGCTGTCCTTCATGAAAACGAGTCCCACTTGATAGGCATGTGTTCATTGTTCTATCATTAAACTAAAA
This sequence comes from Araneus ventricosus, assembly GCA_013235015.1. NCBI lineage: Eukaryota > Metazoa > Arthropoda > Arachnida > Araneae > Araneidae > Araneus > Araneus ventricosus. The sequence goes on along the minus strand of BGPR01009966.1, from coordinate 22,962 downwards.
TTTAAGTGAAAGAAGTTTCAAACATCCTTGTTCTATTCAGGAGCTATTTCGTTTCACAGCTCATTATATATCACTTGAAATGTGCAATATCAAACATTTATTAAAAAACCAATAGTAATTAAAAATTGTTCTAAAAGTTATTAACGAAAATAAAGTGAAAAAAGGCCAAAAATGAATATAAGGCCAAATGAAAATTCCTAAGGCCAAGAGCTTTGAAAAGAGGCCAAATTTCCATAATTTGGCCTTAAAGGCCAATCTGGCAACCCTGGTTGGAAATTGAATTCAGTCGAAAGCCTGCCGAACTTTTGTGTTGTATTTTTTCATATTCCGAAACCCTCCGCGCTTTTGCGCATGCGCCAGTCGGAGTTATTTTCACCAAAATAGGGGGAAAGTAAAGAATGGAGGGGAAGATATTTATATTTTATAGTCTGACCACGGATTACGAGACTACCTCTTTTGGACGGTTTTACACCGGAAAGGGGTGTCAGGCAATGAGTCATATGTGCGCATTTCCGGAGTTCTTTGTTAGATCACGCTCAGTAAAATGTAAACATCACCCTTCCATTCTTCACTTTCCGCCTATTTTGATGAAAATAACTCTGCCCGGAACATGCGCAAAAGCACGGAAAGTTTCCGAATCCGTTGCTATACAATACTTAGCGTGACCTAACAAAGAACTCCGGAAATGCGCTCATCTTACTTATTGCCTGACACCCTTTTCCTGTGTAGAATCGTCCAAAAGTTTTTTCACTAAAGGTTTTCTGGTAGTTGCCAGATGCCCATCCAGTGATGTAGTCGCAAAATAAGCATTGCCGGGAAGCTCTAAAAGCATTGCAGGGACGCTCTGAAAGCATTGCAGGGACGCTCTGAAAGCATTGCAGGGACGCCCTGAAAGCATTGCAGGGACGCTCTAACATGGTTGACAAACTCGCGCTGTTTAATGACGTTTTCACAATTTTTTTCTTATTTATTTCTAAAAAAGAAAAGGCAGTGACAAAACGGCGTTCCAGCTCCACTAGACCCCTGCTGCCACCTCTTAGAAGTTCTGCTGTCCCTATTTCGTTCAACATATTTAAATACTTTACTACTCTTGTATAAAGAATGCATGCACTTTATGGAGAGTGGACTCAATTTCCAGCTAATGTCGATGGGTTACATACAACGTAAGGCTGTCGTGTTGAAGTTACTTAATTTTGTTTGTGTTATTAAAAAAACAAACTTTTTGAGTGCTACTTTATTAATGTATAAAAATATTTATCGTCAGGTTCTGAGGTAAAACCAATATCAAGTCCGGCAATAATTTGTGGACGTCTTGTACTTTCTCTTTATATCTACGTTTACGAGAAAGTGAAAATGCATTAGCACGATGCACGCACGCATGACGCAGGGGAAATTATTTAAGGGGTTAAAATCGTTTTTAATTATCATCATTATTTATCCTTGTATTTAGAAAAAAAATCCCCTGCTTATGAATCTGTACTTCATTAGCCATGTATGCTAATGCATGGAGTTACTCATCGGGAGGGAACTCAATCGCAAGGTTACCGCGTTCCCTGCTGCACTGAATATTCATGTCCTCCAATTCAGATGAGACACATGTTACTCGATCGCATTCAGATGTTCAGTTCGTCATCTGAAGGGAAAATAATGGAGTATAGGAAGCGTTTTCGAAGACGTTCTCGTCTAGCGGAGCAGCTGATTGATTGACCTTGCTGTCAGAAGTCGTTCGCATAATGAACGGAAGTATTCCGTGTCTCGAAGTTTGATGGATTACGTTCAAGCAAGGCTGTTATTTATCGATTTTATTTTTCAAGGCAAAGCGCTTCAGAATTTCCGGAAAATTAAAAATGAATTGCTCGACTGTTTAAAAGTCAAGGTCGAACTTGATAGATTAAAATTTATTTATGCAAAAAGGGGCCTTATATTTCTTCATGGTTAATTTAAGCCCCCTCCCCTATCATAGTTGAAACAGAATATGTCTTCTTCTTCTTACTACAGTGAAACCTCTTCGAACGGCCACCCCTGCATAGCGGCCACCCCTCTTAACGGCCAATTTTTCGAGGCACGGATTTTTCGGCCCATAGACCTAATGTTAAAATAACCCCTAGCAACGGCCACCCAACCCCTCTGAACGGCCGCCGGGTAGGTTCGCCTATCCCATTTGACAAACGCATCGGTTAGAGATTTACTTTTTAAACTGAAAAACGAACTTGAAAAAATGGTTTTTTTCCGAGAAGGGTAAAAACTTAAAACAATCGCAAATTGTATCCTTTTTTCAAAAAATGTAAAAAATTATTAAATAAAGTACTATTTTCTCTTTTGATAAGTCTCAAACTTCATTTTAAATAAGAAGTACTTGTCAGACTTGTTTATATTATGTATTATAGCAATTATCTTGTAATTGTAACGAAAACCCTTCTGAGCGGCCAATTTTTCTCGGAACGGAGGGGTGGGCGCTCAGAGAGGTTTCACTGTAATCCTTCTGATCTGAATCAGATCAGATCCATGAGATCGTTCGCCCTCATCACCTCCAACACGAAATCCGGTCGCTTAAGCACCAAGGCAACACAGTCAAGCAAATGTTGCGGAGTGGCCTCAGTCATGTTGCACTTTGTGCAGATATTGAACTTAAAAACCGGATGATAAGCGAGCCAAAGCTGTTTGGTCTTTCCTAACCCCCTTAAAACGTATAGCAGCGCCCGGGCCTTCACCACGATACCATGAATGAGCTGGTGGATGCCTCCAAGAAATCTTAACAAGGGCCTATCCTCTTGAGTATAACTCAAGGGTTCTACATGGGCTTGCGGCATGGTAGTACCTTCTTTAGCAAGACTACCAGCAATATCGTTATATTTTAAATTTGCCTGTGATGGTATCCATTGCAGATGAAGAACACAAGTATTGCACAGGGTCCCGAGTTTGCTAAAGATATCCATTCCCCTCCGGTCACTAACATCTCTCCAATTATCAAGATATTGGACAACACTTCGGCTGTCCGAGAGAATCCATATCTCACCGAAAAATTCATGTTCCAGAACAAAGTCTAAAGCCATATCGATCATTTCGGAGCGGAAAACTGACCAGTAGTCAGCATATGTGATATGATGTAGTGAGATTAACATGCCGATTTGAAGTACGGGCAGCCCTTTCTCTAAACTTCCACGCCATACCAACGCGAGAAACCCAACGGAGTATTCAAGGGTGACGCCAGTGGGGGGATAGGGCCCTCATGTAAGGGAAAATTTTTGCACCCTGTTCACGCAACGGGGGATTCAGCTAGTAGATAAATAAAGATGTGGCGGAAATTTTAGGCCAATTTCATCACACCCCTCCCCCCGTACAGCAGGTCGTGACCCCCTGTCAGGCAGACCGTGACACCCCCACGTCGGGCATATTCTAACGGCACTCCTGGGCGGATTTAACGTCCACCAAGCCAGTTGTGTAGTCTTAAATTAAGCAGTGCCAGAATGCCCTAACCTGGGTGGCAAAAATCGCACTGTTTTTAAGGGGACGTACGACTCTTAAACTTCGAAAATATGGTGCAAAACTGTCAACTTCGATACATTATATATCTCTGAAACAATGCAGTACGCAAACTCTCTTTTTTTTTACTAGAAAAATATCTGTTCTTTCTCTTAGACTCATTTTCAAACCTAGATATTTATTTGAGAGAGTAATAAACATGGGTATAATTTTTAGAGAAAAACGAGATAGTCACTTTGCGCGCATGATTACGAATAAAATATTGGTCTAAACACACTATTTTGGGTATTTAAGTAATCCAAACAGTCTGTTTAAGAAACTGAACCTCAATTCATTAACAATTAAATTTGTTTTCTATTTTATATACCAATTTAAAATAAGATGTAAAAATAGTTAAAATTTCAACTCTTCTAACCCCCAAAAAAACTTCTTTGGAGAAAATATATACAAAAATTGTGGTTCAATTTGTAGAACATAGCACAATACATATTCAGTTAAAATGCTATGAAAAAATATTAAATACTTCTTGAGATATTATGCGCGCAATATCAAAAAAAACACATTTTGAGATACAGCGCTTTGAAGATATGGCCATTTCAATGTTAACAGCTGATACATTTTTCTTCGTAATATTCATAATTAAGAGAATTTTGTAACGCGTATTGTTTGAAATTGTTCAGAAAAGACTTTGAAATAATACATATTTTTTTCATAAAGGCGAAAATTTTCGAGGTTTAACAGTCGTATGTCCCCTTTCAGGAGGTTTCTGCAATTTTTTCATATTTATTTTTCGTAAAAAAAAATAGCAGTGCCGGAACGCCGTTCCGGATCCACTACAAACCTGCACCAGGTCCTCATACATGACATATCTTTTGTGAATAAGGCTCGAACCACAAGTCCACCGCAACCCCAAGAAATTACCTGAAAATGTGATTGGTTCACGGATAAGGAATAGGTGCACCAAACTTTTGAAACGGACGCAAATATTTTGAAAAAAAAATCAATCTGCAAATTCTCGTAAATGTATTAATTGAATAAAAAATGTGGTTCAGTGATAGCGAAAGGTATGCTGAAGTTGGTGATGCATTAGAGAGAAACACTAAAAAGGTATTAAATCAATATCGTTATTTCAAATTTTATTGCTTGCTTTAGATACCTGAAATCCGGGAATATTTTAATTTTTGGATTTGTCAAAAAGCTTGGAATGTAGTGCTTGGGGTATTCAAATCACTAACGTGTGGAAGTGACGCACAGATAAGTTTATGGAAACAAATGTGGATTTTAAGTCAGGAGAACAAGTGTCTCTCTGTTGTTGATAAGCACTTTACTCAGGTATATACTGTCTGTTCACCACGAGAACTGTCGCCGCCAAATTGGCTAGTTTACGGCGGTCACTATAGAAACAGGTTATCGTAGGAAGAATCCATTTCTAGTAGGTATATTTTCAGCCAAATGTGTTCCGCAGCAAACTGGCGCCAAGATTAAAGAAACTCCGACTTCAGTTGGATTCTTCCTATTCGAAATGGATCTATTCCTAGCATAACCAGTTGCTATAGCAACCACCGTAAACCGCCGCTTGGGGTATTCAAATCACTAACGTGTGGAAGTAATGCACAGATAAGTTACGGAAACAAATGTGAATTTTAAGTTAGGAGAATAAGTGTCTCTCCGTTGTTGATAAGCACTTTACCCAGGTATATACTGTCTGTCCACCACGAGAACTCTCGCCGCCAAACTGTCTAGTTTACGGCGGTCGCTATAGAAACAGGTTATCGTAGGAAGAATCCATTTCTAGTAGGTAGAAGCAAGGTTACTTGAGAGTATAAAGGCTAGGCTCACAGAGAGAGGATAAGTTGGTGACGTCGCATTGGGAGCTCATCGCTTCGTCCCAGTGTTACGTATCGGAATAAATATCATGTTTGAGAGCTTTTATCAGCAACCGAAAAACTTTTCATAAGCCTGACTTTTTGTGGAAACGTTGTTGAAGAGTCACAAATTACGAAAGAATAAAAATTTGGAGTGTTTGATCGAGAATTTTAATAAAATTTAGTGATCTTTCTGATATGATTTCTATGTAAAAAATAAAGAAATAGTTACTTCGTTCGCCAACAAATTAGATGCAAGCTCAGAGAAGGTCAAACAACATTGATATCAAAAGACGTCATTTGAAGTCTCCGGTCAATAAGGTGTTAAAAGAGTACTTTAAAAAAAAAATTTGAATTTTTGCAAAAATTTATAATTGTAATATTTTTTGGTTGTCGTCAGTAGGTTCCTTTTTTACTGTGTAACACATTATAAATATCTTGGAATGTTTCGGAATCTGTCCCAATATGACGTAATGCGCGGAAAGACCTTCTGCGCATCGCGTTAGTGAACCTTCCCTGAATAGAAGTTCATTCAAACATGTTCCGCCGCAAACTGTCGCCAAGAATAAAGAAACTCCGACTTCCGTTGGATTCCTCCTATTCGAAATGGATCTTCCCTAGCCTCATCATAATTATTCCTTCATTATACCTTTTTTGTGTACTGTTTTAAATCTATATATCTGGGTTCTGTTAATATATGGGTTCTTACCTCAGTATTGGGAAAATGTATGAATTGTACCTCCAACAGTGTTGCACTGATAAAATAACTGCAGTTAGAAAATCAATGTACTACAGAATTTTTGTCACGGAGTTTAACCTTGGATTTCACTCCCAAAAAAGCGACAGATGTGATATTTGCGAGAAATTCAAAGTGTCGAAACAAACTTAAACACTGACGGATGACATTAAATATGAGTATGATGTGCATCAAACGTCAAAAATGAGCATGCGACCAGTTAGGAATGAGGAGAAGAAAAACAAAAATTCGCCTATATTGATATTTGACATACAAAATGTAAAACCGACTCCACATGTTAAGATTAGTTCTTTATTTTAACTAAGAAAATTAAACGTCCACAACTTGACTGTGCATTACATGCCTACTAAACAAATATATTGTGCCTTGTGGAGTGAAAATTCATCTGGCTGTGCTGGTAATGATATTGCTAGTGCTTTTCACAAAATGCTGACTGTACTAATTGAGAAAAATGATATAACTGAGTTGATAACATGGTCGGATTCGTTTGTTCCACAAAACCGAAATTCAATCATTTCAAACTCAGTTCTACACTTTCTCAAGGATAATCCACAAGTAAAATCAGTAACTATGAAGTAATCTTTACCAGGACATTCATGCGTCTAAGAAGTTGATAGCGTTCACAGCAACATCGAAAAAGCCATTACGAAAGCTGACTTCTATTCTCCAATTGGATTAATTAGAATTTTAAAACAAGTTAATCCAAGACACGCATATCGTGTCATTCAAATGCGTCCTGGTGACTTTAAAGATTTTCTACGAACAGCAAAGCTCTTAAATTATAAGATTGTGCCATTCACTAGTGTGGCAATTTTAAAATTTTCGAGAACCCTGCACGCGGTGAATTTCAAAACACCCCACGACAAATTGGAACCTGAAAATTCTACAAATATCAAGTTTGCTAAGACATCTATAAGTGTCTCGAAAAAACATATTAAACAGAAAAAGACCTCAGAAAACTGCAATTTTAGTGTGTTCCAAGTAACAACTAAGGTTCAAAAGGCTACAAAAGAAGTAAGTAATCAAAAAAAGAAAAATATAAAAACTGCATTTCCTTTCATGCGTATACAGGATAGGGAATATTATAATGATATATTACATTTTTAATAAATCCACTAAACAGTGCCTTTCCATTTATCATGCTACAAAATGTTATTTTATTTTTTCCATTAAATTTCGAATCGGGTTAGAACATTGTACCATACCGTTGTAATTTATGTAATAAAAGTGTTACTTTGACGAAGTTCTATGTGCAGTTAGAACCATGTCTCTTTCGCGAAAGCTATTTCTGTTTTGAACAAGATTCTAACTGCATTTTGGTGCGTTTGAGAACAAAGGAATGAAATATATATATATTTTGAAATAAAGTATGGAACCTCTAAATAAAAGCCTTTTAATGTAATTATTAAAATATTAATTAAATTAGATCATAAATAAAAAAAAAGTTGTAAATGGTAAAAACTTTAAACTCGTTTTTCTCAAAACTTACTCGGATGCAGTTAGAACCTTGTCAAACCAAGGCACCGAGTTCTCGTGGCTAACAGACAGTAAGTGGGGATAGACATTCGCACACGGCAGACAGGCAGAGCGCACACGCCGACGGAGTTTAGGTTCGATGCCATTGGAGCAAGTGAAAGTAGCATTGGGACTCTGCTCTTGACATTAACGTTAATTTTTCCTCTCTGATTTTATGATACTACCAAGTCTCGGTATATTATTTACTGTTAATTTAATCAAAGATTATAATCAAGTTATAGTTATATTATAGTCAATATTAATCAATATTTACGTTATAATCAAATTAACTATCTGAGTGTTACAGAAGATTTTCTCAGACACATTTTTAATTTAAATATATATTTGAATTGCCATTACAAAGCGAACGCGATATGCAAAACTGAAGTTCTGCTGCACCTATACACGAATATATCCTCTTGAGACCCAAAGGCATAATTTTCGACAAATTCGAGATTAATAATCTTGATAGGATTATACAATACTATATATAATTAATACATAAATTAATTAATATAATGAACTAATATAATTAATTATATATGATTAATAGATGACAGCATGGGACCATCCAAAGCATTGGACAGCGGAATTTAAGGACTTTGAATGAAAAGTAACCTTTTTTGTGAATAAAAACACAAATGTCCATTAAAATAGACGCGGGGTCACAAGAGGATATAACATATACTTTATGCATCAAAATCGACAAGAACATGATAAACCATCAAATTAACAGTTACAAACGTAGAAATGCGGAATTATTATTTTCTGAACAAAAAGACGAAGAAAGAGAGGGGG
>BGPR01009966.1:0-14519 GCA_013235015.1 Araneus ventricosus | reverse complement strand
TAGATGGGGAGGAGATGAAACCATATGCTTTCAGAGACGCGAAATGAAAAGATACTTGCATAAGGTAGTAAATTATTGTCCTGATCAAACAAAATCAACGTAACTTGATATTTTGACAACATCAATGTTTGTCAAATATCCACATCAATGTTTCGACAACGAGTTCTCTCTCCGAAGCATTCGACGAGAGAAACGCGAAACGCAATCCGATCGAGAAAACCCTGCGAGGTGTCTCTAATGTTTAAAATTTGTTTTATCGCGAATTATTTGTCCAAACTGTGTTATTTTTACTAGTTGTTTTGTTTATTTTTTAATTTGTAAAATTATTCTTTGCAATCATCTTCGTATATTTCTTGCATTTGGAGCTTTGGTTTTGTAAGACATCTGAACCCTAATATAATGTTTTGACAACATCCATGTTTACAAAGAATCGCATCAATGTTTTATTGGTGCATCCATGTTTGCCAAAGACTGTACCAATGTTTTGACAAATATCCATGTTTGTCAAAGACTGCATAAATGTTTGGTTGGAACATCGCATCAGCGTTTTGATAACATCAATGTTTTAAAGACTGCATCAACGTTTTGGCAGTAATTCACGTTTGCTGTGACTGCAGTATCAATGTTTTTGATAATGATCCATAAGTTTGTCAAAGACCATATCAATGTTTCTCTTGATTAGTACGAAGTCTTTCTCCGGAAGTATTCGACGAGAGAACGGAACGCACTCCCCAATAATAATCCGACTATAGAAAACCCTGCGAGGTGCCCCAGTTGTTTAAAATTGTTTTAATTAATACCTAAACTAAAGTATTTTACTGTCATTTTGTTTATTTTTTAATGAAATTATTCTGCAATTTCAATTTTCGTATATTTCTGCAATATATTTGAGCTATTTTGTATGTAATATCCGGTACATGGTCAATGTTCTTTGACAACACCCATGTTTGCCGTGTGACCGCATCAACAAGCTTTTGACAGCATCCATGTTTGGGTTAAAGACCGGTCACGTTCTTGATTAACATCCATGTTTGTCAAAGACCGTATAAATGTTTGGTTTGTGAACATCGTATTCCTCAATGTTTTGGATACAACATCAATGTTTGTCAAAGACCGCATCAACGTTTTGTGGTATCCATGTTTGTCAAAGACTGGGTATCAATGTTTTAATAACATCCGCGTTTGCCAAAGACCGCACAATGTTTCTGACAGCATCCAGCGTTTGTCAAAGACCGCATCAATATTTTGACAGCATCCATGTTTACGTACTGCACAACCGTTTTGGCAGTGTTTGTCAAAGACTGCATCAATAAGCTTTTTGACAACATCACGTTTGTCAGACCGCATCAACGTTTTGACAACATCTTAGCGTTTGTCGTGACCGTAATAAATGTTTTGGCAGCATCCATGTTTGTCGTGCACCGCACCGTCTTTGACAGTATCCATGGTTTCGTCAAAGACTGCACAACGGGTTTTGCGCATCCATATTTTGTCGCACTGCATCACGCCTGGACAACATCCGCAAGTCAAAGACCGCACAATGTTTGACAGGCATCCATGTTTGCCAAGATCAGCATCAAATGTTTTGAACATCAACCGTTTGTCAAAGACCGCATCAAGTTTTGCATCCATTTGGCAAAGACCGCACAATAAGTTTCTGACAACATCCATGTTTGCCAAAGACCGCAATTACCGTTTCTTGACAGCATCCATGTTTGCTGTGCATCCCCATTACTGTTTTGACACGCAATGCTTCTAATTATAAAGACCTCTGCACTTCAACAGCCTGACAACGAGTTCTTCAGCGTATCACGAGAGAACGCGAAACACTAGTTTCGCTTGACTTAAAAGTATAGTCTGAAATATTAAATTGTAGTTTTGAAAGAAGCTGTAAATAAGTGTTATCTGTTTTGATATGAGTCAGACGAGTTTCTGAAATTTGGCATTGCCTATGAAACCAACTTCTCTAATCAAATCTGAGATCCCCTGCATTGGCTGACTGAGGGGATGCAGATTCTCCTCCGTCTCCAGGAGCCACTTCAGTGCACCCTCACCACACCTGAAGGAGCAAAGAACCAGCTGCCTCAATCTCAGCATCGCTGTCGTTGCCGGTGGCCGAGCGGATCTCCCGGGCCACTTTCCTCGGCCTGCCTGGCTGCGGCAGCCGAGGATGACCCGCGCCTTCCGCTGGCAAAGTCGAACGCAGTGGCCTTGCTGATTCGCAAAGGAAAGTTTCCATTATCACCTCATCAGGGGTGAGAAAGGTCGCAGACTTCCTCAAATATAAAGTTATAAGTTTTTTCAAAATACAGCTCAGGGTACTATTAAATCAAATGAAGGGCTGGCCGGCCTTTAGCCGATTGGACCGATTGCCACAATAGGGCCCTGCATGAGATCTACCTCCGCACAGTTCAGTGAATGTAACTTAGGGTGAGCTAGGCAGTGAAAGTGCCTGGTCGTTACAATGAAGAGGGTGGGGTGAATTGAGTTGCAGAATTTAAAAGTTTTATTTATATTTTACTTTCAAACATGATACAAAAAGAAAAAAGCATTGTAATCACATGAAATTCCACTAATGAAATGACAAATCTATACGTTAAATCACACTGAGTCTGGAGACCATTTTTGTGGCATAATAATTAATGTTAGCAACTGTCACACAATAATTTTATTTATCTAAGCCAAAGGGTTTAGAGATATACTTATAGTATAAGTGATTATACAGTCCGACAGACCACCTTCTGACGTGGATTTATCCAAACTTTGGATACAGACCTACATTCATGATGGTAAAACTAAAACAAATGTTATCAATCAGCTATTCCCAAGTTTTTGAGTTATAGTGTCACATGAGAAAGTGGAGCACAGACAAATTCCCGTAGACGGATTTTGTCCAAATGTAACAGGAGACCATGCCCATGAAAAGATCTCTCATACCAAATTTCAACCTTGTATCTCTAATACTTATAGACACCAAATTTCATCCCCAGCTCAAATAGTTTTGTTATCGAGTTTGAATTTGTGGAGTGGTCTAAACTTGGATATTCTGCCAAAATCACGAATTCGAATTTCATTGATTACGCAATACTTTCATACTGGGTTACTGTGAAAAATAAAGAGTTATAAACCTTTTGCACAAATTTAATAAAATAGATTTAAAGTCAAAATTGTTAAAGTTCAAATGTGACCACCACTGAAAACACGACTAGATACTGAGTCGATAGGAAATTTTCAACCATTTATTTTCCAGCACGTTCTGTGTTGCTATTGACTGCAAAGCTATTAGTGGGTTCATTCATTGTTCGTTGATAACGGCAGAGAAAAAAAACCTTCATCTTATAATTAAAAAAAAAAATCAGTGGGGAGTTAAAACTAGCTGCTTTGGGGGCCACCTGATGAAGAAATAGGTCGTTATCTGCCTTGTACACCAATCCACCAATGAGGCAATTTATTGGCCATAGCACAGCAGAGAAACCAATGTGGTGGTGCCTTCATCCTTCAGGAAAATGAAGTTCAGTTTCCTTTCATAACCGTGGAAACAACCCAAATTTGTAGAATATCCAGGTAAGTAATGCTAGTGTGAGGACTCAGAACTAAAGAACCAATCGTTCAGCAGTGTTCTCCCTAAACTGTATAATTCCCAAAAAAGGTGCCACTTCCTCCTTCAAGCAAAAAAAAAAAAATTGAACCACTGTTACCCAGAATCCAATGACTACTAGCTAGTTTTTCACAGACAAATATCTGCAAAGAACTAATCTAAAGAGATGAAAAAATTGATTAAAATCATCTACTACTAATTGTTAGGTTCCAAAGTGATTGGATTTGCCCAATATTTCCGCATAGGAGGATTTCATGCTGTAATGCGGTTGGAGAAGGGATTAAATTAATTATGAATTTGAACTTTTTAAACCGATTGATTACAAAAAATTTGAAACACAAATCTGCTAAATTAAGGCTACCACATACCAAATTTACTGTAGGTAGTGCAATTTAAGCCATAGCATAAGTGATTAAAAAAATATGATTATACACGACATAATCAACCTCTCTAATTTATTTGGGTCATTTGATAATAATCTACATTCTGATGAGATATAACCAAAAATTTAAATGTTATCTATCTAGTTATTTAAGATTTACTGTGTCTTTTATGATGAACATGGTCAATAGACAGACAGACTTCTAGACTGATGGTCCAAAATTTTGACAGAACCTACAAATTATGTAGATCAAAATATATTAAATTATGTCTATAGTTGTAAATTTGGTTTTGAGTTATCGCCTAAAGACAGACATAGTTCCACCAGGTTTTTTCGGACTGAGGAGGAACAAAATGGAGATTTCATGAAAATCAGAGTTCGGATTTTTCACGATTACAACACTTTCCTTTGTATTCTGTTTACAAGAGAAAGCAAACTGTAAAAAAACTAAACTAACACAAATATTGTTCTTTCCTTTTTTTAAAAAAAAAAAAATTAGAAACAAAAATTATTCTTTCTTTAGATAAGCGAAAATACACTGGGTGTTAGAAACAGAATTAGGCCTTTTAATAAGTATTTTGTCTTTCAAATGAAAGTCCTTCAGAGTGTTAAAGGATTTTGTTTTGAAAACTGAAGTGTATAGCTGTTTTATCTAAACCTCCACTTAGAATGATGTCAAAACGATGAGTACATCCCACCCACAAAGAACTAATTGTCTGCTCTCTAATTAACTGGTAGAGGTTTGAATGCCCCCTGGCCCATCACAAAAGATGTCGGTCACCATTTATTAAGTACAATTAAAGAAAAACAAGATAGGTAAACTACATAGACTGAGGGACGACAGACTAACAACTGACTTCAAAAGAAGAAGGTCTCCAATTCCTTGGTTTGAAAGCACATTTGAAATTTCAAATAAAAATATTTATCTTGAACGTTTACGTATTGTTATCAGTTTTATAATGAGCCTTATAAAATAGTTAATGAGCATCAGAAATGTCGCAATATATTCATCAATTGTTTAAATATTTTTACGGAAAATACATGAGAAGAATTAAATCTTAAAGTTTCATTGTACTTTATAATTCCGCAACGTTTTTTTTTTTTTTTACTGGGAAAAGCAAAATACAATAATTCAAAGCTAAAAGTATTAGCACTTGATAAACTTATTAAACTTTTTTTCTTCTACGAAATTGATATAATTTTGAATTATTTATAAGACTATATTTAACATATAGTATTTTGATATGCTCACCTCTCTGGCTGCTTTATCTCGTTGGTCCTTAGTTCAAATTTTGAGATCACAAACTTAGTAAAGCTTAAAAAAGCCGATGAAAAATTAGAAAAATTATTGAACGAATATTGAATACGGCGTGCAAAAATTTTAAAACCACAGTTTCTTTTCCATTCCCAAAATTATTTAATCCTGGCATCATTGTAAAACTAAACATTGGACTTAATGAAAAAGACGTTAATTAATACACATTTATGGGTATATTTACTTTATATACATATCTGTAGTCAGAAATAATGATTTCATTTAAAAGTAGATTAAATTAAATACATTTATTCAGTATTTAATTTTAAGTAGTTCAAGACTTTACTGCTAATGACAATTAATGTATTAATTAACTTTTAAACTTGAGAATTTTTTTTAAAAAATAGTAAACTAAAACACAGTGCAGTCATAAAAAGAACTTAAAAAAATGGTTTTGATCTTTAAAATGAAATATTTATAATTATATCCAAATGAACAAATACTCAGAACAACCAAGAAATATTACTATTAAAAAAGAAATGTACATGAAAATTATTACCCTAGATTTGTGCCAATTAGAAAAACTAATATTTTCTATAAATATCTAACAAGGAGAGAATTCAGGCTATTATGCTAAACCCTATCCAACAGCTATTTCCTATTTAGCCTGAGTTTTGGCTCATAGATAAATCTTAAATAAATTAAGGAACCACAAACTCTAAAACCCCCTGAAAGGATTAATGCCATCTAAATTCAATGAAATGTTCCTTTCTTTCGATCTGCTAAGAGAAATGAGAGAAAGAACAACAAAATCAAATACCTAAGGAAAAAAAAAAAAAACAGAAATTTAGGATCAAATTAACACCCTTCACAAAGTAGACAAGAAAGGAACTGGGTCACTGGGGTCGGACTCTGACAAAGTAGCTATGATATGTGGATTGCACTAATTAAAGAAACTTTCCGCTTGTCGATTTAGGAAAAGAAATTGGGGATATTATACCTACTTTCAACAACTGTTGATTGAACGATTAGGGAGTTAATTTCTCCGTTACAAAAAATAACTAAAAAAATTACCTCCCCAAAAAAGCGATAAAAGCAAATACAAAAGTATACCTAAAAAAAAAAATAGTGTGGAGGTCAGTTTGTATCCAGGAACTCAACAGTTATTTATTTACGAGCGTTTACACACAGACAATTTTACATAAAACTTTCAAAAATTGATGTAACAATTAACTGTTGTTAATAGTTCTAATAGGGTATCACGTGCGATCGCCCTGCTCTCAACTGACGTAATGTTAATGCCTGAGGCGCTGACTCCTGACTGGCCAGTCAGCAGTTTAAGCTATGGCTACCAATACAAGAGTGGGTTATAGTAGAAATTTTCATTCATCAATCGAATAGTACTTTTCTTTTAGATGAATTCAAAATTCACACTTCGAAATAACGCATTTGGCGTTTTATTGACGAATCTGTACCACACCTTTCAGCACAACGCATCGCCTTTTATTAGATGAACTTAAATTTTTTCGTGAAATACGTATTAGGTTAGCCTTTTGTATTAGGATGAATCTGTACCATCTTTCAGAAATAACGTATCTATATTAGATGAATCCTCAAAATCACTTTTCCAGAACGCATTAGGGCGCTTTTTAAATGGGCAATTTTAAATAACGTAACTTTTTTTGCTAAACCTAAATTAAATTCCTTTTTTTGTATATATCAGCTAGTTTTGAAATTTTCTGTCCTTTAACCTGTGTGTAGCCTTCTTACGTATCTAATTAATCTGAACCTTCATTTGGAAATTGTTGTCTGCATTGTCAACTAAAAAATCCACAGAAACATTTGAGATGTGAAACTGTTTGTATCCATTACTTTGAAGTCGAATTGTAAAATATATGGAATGATCTTTTAGTTTAGAATTAAAATGGTCATAATCTGACGCCGACAGACACTCCATTTGGTGCTAAGGTTAAAGTGTTTTGAATCTTAAGACAGTGCTGTCAGGGGAAAAAGATTGTTGTAAGCCATGAATATCTGCTACAGACACTGAAACCGAAAAGAACCGTACCTGTGGGTGAGGAACCGGAATTTGTGTTTTATTTATCGGTAATACTTTGCTTTTGCTGAATAAAAACACAATGGTTTAAGCTATAATCCTGCATTTGGCGAGAGAACTTTACCTATAAAATAAAATTTTCTAAGACGTTTAAATTTCTTCTGAATAAGTATAGACTGTACATAAAAAAAAAAAAACGCCTTGAAGAACCCCAACCATAATTTTTTTTACAAACAACCGTATTAAACTTTCCGCTAGAATTCTTAGTTTTAAGAGGATATTATATCAGAGAACTGGATCGAAAACTAATTTTCCATAGGAAAATGTTCATCACGGACTTAATAATGAATTTAGGTTCGAATCAAGTTTTTATGTATTTTCTTAATATTCTATCAGCTTGTAATTTTAAAAACAATTTAAAACAATTTTTTTCAAATTACCATCTTTATCAGCTCTCAACTTAAAATGTCAGTATATCTACGGAGCTTTTGTGTCTATATAATCTAGGTGTTAAGTACCGCAGAGTAACTATTTTCAACTGTAACCTATAACTGTTGAACGAGAGTTTTGCTTCTAAAGCCTCCCTTGTTCTCTATCATACCGTCTTGGGTGAAGAATGACCGTTGGTTTCGTATTATGAATCCAGAACTATTTTAAGTCCACGGTTTTTTTAAAAGTTATTGCATTTTAAACAACTTGTGTCATTGATGCTGTTAGCAAAATGAGTTATTTTACAAATGGATAAATAGGAATACTGGGAAGAGAACTATTGCACACCAGCATTTTATCTGCCCTCTTTACTAGAGATGGTTACCGATAGACTTTGAATCCCACCCCTCCATTTAAAAGATGTAGTGCTGCAAGGACTTGCCATTGGGGCAGAGGGAGGATGGAGAGTCTCTCTTGACTGCTCTTGGTGAGAAGAGTCGCTTTTCTCTCACTGGGAATGGCTGAATCTCGCCAAGGTAGTGAGTTGGATAATAACTTTGCTACTATGTACATTAATTGAATCTGAATTCTTATTTTTTTAAGGAAAGTATAGAAAAATAAATTCTAATTTTAATTTTAATCTAGTCCCAGCTTTATTTTAAATCCGTCCATTCTCACCTCCGTGAACTAGCTGATAGGGTCAGACAGTCCACAACACAACAACAACAAATATTTGTCTGCTGTATACATTAACGTCCTAAGCAGAAGTAACACAGAGGGCTATTTTTGAATTTGGACCTCCAGAATAGCTGTTGCCGAGATGACGAAGACAGACACTGGGCTGTTCCCTCCTGCTTCCTGGTGCTGCACCAAAGTGGGAGGGAAGGTCAGCTACCCTATGCAAGGGGTCCCATGTTACTGGTGGGATCTTCTGCGGGAAATTCTGCTCGGGCCTGAGTCTTCCTGGGCCCTTGGAGGCTGAGACCTGCCTTCTAGGCCACTGGCACCTGTTGGAGAATTTATTTGTGGAATTGTGCTTCGGTCTTCCAATCTGCTTTTAAGTTTGCTTTTAGTGATTTCAATTAAAGCATACAATGTGTCTATTAAAAAATATTCAATTTGTGGGAAAATAATTATTGTGTTTTAAATTGCTGTGAATTTTGTTAAATAAAATAATTTTATATTTAAATAGTAATGCGCTTGCTATTTTTTACATTAATTTTAAAAAAAATAATATTAAAGCAATTTTTTCAACTACCATTTTTATTTTCAAATAGATTTTGGGTAAATTGAGGGACTTATATTCCAAATTGAGCGGAAACATAAAGCAATTTTATGTCATAAAATAAAAAAACATAAACACATATTTTTTTAAAACATAAAATTTTTCTCCAAACCCTTTAAAGCACTTAACTTGATTTTTTAAAATGCAAAATGAATTAAAATTGACGCTGATTAACTTGATTGATATCTACTAACTGCGTCATTCTGAATAAATATACAGCACAGTAAACACGATGGTATAAGAACATGAGAGTTACTGAAACCATCCTGCAGGACAAGGATCTCTTTAAGGATTTTACTGGAAACGGGTGATCAAGATTGCATGATCTCATCCCATTGCTGCATTTTAGCTTGGGTCTTTTCCGATAAGGAATATTCTTATATTCGTATTGAATTGTACAAAGAAGAAAAATAATAATGAATATTTTAAAACGTTCTAAAATTTCATACAGTAAACTAATAAAAATGAAATTGTCATGGCTGCTAAGTAAATGTAAGATCTCTTCTTCCATTTTTCACTCTAGTGAAACTAATTCCACCTGACGTATTTGCGCAAAAAGTTCGGTGGCTCTGAATTTGAGAAACAACAGTAATACGTTCCCTTTGAAGCTAAACGAAAAGCCCTGTAATTGTAAACAACATCAGATGAAGGCGAACGTAGTATGAATGGGATATCGGGCTGCAGCCCTGAGCTGTATTAAGCTCAGAATTTTACTTCATTTAAATCACTCACAACTGCTTCACTTACTTTTTTTTGGAAAAAAAAATACAAAAGGAGAACATCATTTTCTTGCCGCTTGTGGGTCTGGAAAATCTTCCTTCTAGTCATCCACTTGTAATTCTGTGGACGCGTCGAAGACATTATTTGCTCCAGTTATTCCATTGTATTTTATATTAAATTACTGAAAAGTATTGTATTGTTCTTTATGGATTCTTATTATATTGAGGAAAGTCTCTGTAAAGTTATTAAAAGTTTTTGGGTTTCAGCACAAGCAAGGAGGTTTGACATATCTGCTGGCTGGTGACATGTACCTTATGACCCAGCTCCCCCCCCCCCTCCACATCCTATCTGCCCTCTAGAACGACACCTGAACCACCACCCCAATCACAAAACACCAAGCCATACTAATGTGAGGGATGTTCAGCACAAGTCGGTGATTCACGTTCCATGTTTAGTGTTTAAATTAAGTCCGCCTGATTTCCGCTTTTTTTCCTTTTTACTCTTCTCGTATACTGAAGTATATAAAGAGAAAGTATTGTAATCGTCAGTAAAATTGAACTCTGAGATTTTTGAATGAATTTCCACGTTTTAGACCCCTGTGTCTGAACCAGTGGGAAAGGACCTCCTGCTAAAACTTACCTGTATACTTCTCAAAATTTGTTTGGTTTCCCTCCTGCGTGAATAAAAATTCGAAACCATCAAAAAATCTAGAAATTGCAACACTTATCAGAAGATTGTAGATTATCACTCTAGTAGCATATTCAGCATTATTTTCACTAGCAAGCTCCGCTAATGCGAGCGAAAAGAACAAGAGAGACCTTGTCAAGCTGAATTATGCATGCGCAGATATTTTTTCTCCAGTACGCAAGTAAAAATTGAATATGTAATTTGAAACGCCTTTTCTGTCTGGATTGGAAACGAAATTTGGCACAGATCTATAATTAATAAGCAACCGTCATGTCAATTCTTATGTATCTAAGCCAAAGGTTTAGATAATTTTAAATGCAAGCGATTATACAGTCCGATCAGACAGTCAAACTTTTGACTGATTTGGCCCAAAAATTTTGTTAATGGACCCACATTTCCATTAAAGAAACAAAATCAAATTTCATCCATCTAGCTACTTAAGTTTTGAGTTGAGTTCACGAACGCGTGGACACCCTTCCGTAGAGGATTTTTGTTCAAAATTTGATGAAAACCTAAATTATGTAAAGATCACATGCCAGATTTCATCCCTGTAGCTCCCATAGTTTCTTTGAGTTAATGCTCACAGACAGACATAATTGTACCAAAGCTTTTCTTGGACCCAGGGAGGTCTAAATGTGGAGATTCACAAAATCTCGAGTTCAAATCTTTGTTACAATACTTCCTCTCTTTTTTTTGGTACCTCCCGTGGTAATATAGTAACCATGAGAGGACCTCCAATGAAACTTTTTCGCATAATGACCAGTAATGGGTATAAAACATCAGTTTGGTAGAAAATATTTTTAGCATTTACCCAATTGGCTATTCTGGAAAGAAAATCATGAAATGGTGATTACAATGAAACATATAAAATTAAGTGGGAATTTCCAAAATCAGTAATATTTTGGTAAAAAAATTGCGCATGCTCGGCAATTTTACATGAGGTAACAACTTCATTTAACGGTTTATAATGAAAATCCACTCTAGATATCGCACAACACCACCACGCCTCTGAATCACAGAGTCCATCTGGAGAAATACAAAACAAGTTCCTTTAGGGATTACAGTACTTCCGGTAAGTGTGGCTCGCTGCAATTTCTGCCATAAGCCAACCAAGCAAACATACCACTTGAGTAAAATAAACTCTCGCCAACACACAGTCGTAATGTATTAAACCAACATGCAATTAGAACACTGTGTTTTTTAAACTGATTGAGATGAAAAATTAAAATAGATTTATAATCACTACTAGCATCCATAATAAGTTTTGATTATCTGGGCCAAGTGGCTTGAGATATGACAGACATAGACTGTATACCCACTATATTTACTGCTCCCTCTTATTTAGAAAATCCATATCCACTAACGTACTATCATTAGAGTAAATGCCTTCGAGGTTCTTTTAAGGTCGAGGATTTCGGTTTGAGTATCTCTGTCATAAATGTATTATGTCATTCATATACTGGTTGGTGGTATTTACTGTTCAATCCGAAATTACATCTTACTTGTATTATAGATTGAAATTGATAACACGTGACCATTTCCTGCAGTGTGAATAATAAAACAGAAGTAAATAGAATATTATTAGTAGGAATTCCTTCTGGCTAGGGAAATATAATTATTTTATTGAATTAACCAAAGTGGGAGTGGCCTCTCCTAAACTTTCTTCAAAATGCTTTCTCCTGCGGTGCTGTTTCCCAAATCGTGGATAAATTCAGAAGACCATACCCAAATTCTACCATTTTAATGTAAGTTACTTAAAAGACGGTACTACATCTACAGCCTTTAGTCAAGCAAGGCTCTGATCTGATTTGTTACAAATTTTGTCACTGATAGTTGTAGCTGGAAAATATCATATATTAAGTAGAGTGTTATGAAATTAAAAAGTAATGAAAACAGAACTGAGCCGAATCAATTGACACTTTGGTTTGTTACTTATAACTTCTTACTTTAACAACTACTCTCTTGTTCTAATAGAGTAAAACATTTCAAATCCACCACTCAGGAAACAGCATTATTAAATATTAAAATAAAACTAACTCGCACTGAATATGCAACTTTGGAAAACAGTTTCTGGCGTGAAAGAAAAATTAAAAAAGAAAACACACCATAATTAATCACTTATTCATTGAGAAGAATTTAAGGGTAAGATGACCGACCGTACATGGAACTGAGGTAAGTAGTACGCATGCGTGCACAGATAACGATCTCTAAAAAGTAAAATTATAATGGGACCGACAGAAGGTCAACCCTTGACGGATTTGGGCCCCAAAATTTTATACGACCTATTACTTCTCCTACACGATAAACCAGGTACCAAATTTTTATCCATCTGGCTTTTCTGCTTTTGAGTTATAGTGTTCGTATGACCCTTGAAACATGCAGACAGACAGACTCTCTGTTGACTGGATCATTCAAAAGATAGAAACCTACAAATTATAAGCTGAAGACCCCATATAACCAAAATTCTCTCTTCTCTTCTCATCCTGTAGCTCTTAAATTGAGTATCGTGTCTAACAGACAGATTATAATTCCAAAATAGTGTTTTTTTCGGACCTAGGAGTGTCTAAATCGTGGAGATCTGCCAAAATCTGAGTTCGGAATTCTTTTGATTGATTAACATTTTCTTGTATACCTGCATAGTAGAGAAAAGTAAAAAAAAACCAAATTTATATCTTGTTAGTTTTGAAATTATTTTTCAAAATTAAAGATAGTTTTTGACACCTCCATATATCTGTATTTTTCCCAAATTATTTAGCTGGAATTTGTTTCTTCGCTTTAATGCAGACCAAAAAGCTTTTCTACCACATCTACAAAATGGCTAATTGAATCTAAACTTAACTTTTAAATTAATGTAAATGTGGAAATATGGTTTATATTTTTTTTTGACCAGTATTTGGAAATTGGGAAAAATGAATAATATAACTTAGAATTGGATAGATAGATAGAGGAACGATGATTTGATATTTTAATTCTATTCATTTTTTTTTATTTATTCATAAAATAACTATAATTGGTCTCTTAAGCTAGATTCAATTCAAATTGGAATATGCATGGTAACTGACAGGATTGAAAATGTAAAAAAATGTATAATTACAATTTGGATTCTACCAACACTAGAAAACACTCAATGCTACGTTTTGTATGAATGTAAAGCAAGGAAGACAGATTTTTTCCTCTATCACAGCAGGGTCTCTTCTGAAATGGATTTTAAAAATTGAAATCGCATTGATTTGAGAAATCGTATTACTGGCCAAGCATCTAGCCTTGGGATAAAATAATGATCAACAAAACCAGCGGGAGGTTCTCCCTAAACTTCTTTCTCTGCATCTAAAAAAGGTGCTGCTCCCTCCAAGTGTAATAAAAAAAATCTGAACCCATTGTTACACCAGGAACTAAATTACTATCAGAAGGTTTCTTTTCTATTACAGCATTGAAAATAGCTAGGCAAAATGTACCCAGATGGTAAATAATTCTTCTCTTACCTACTAAGATTAAACGATCACCCATACCCATGAGTTCCTCTCCGTTTTGCAGTAATGTATGCGTGGGATAAATCGATTCTCTGCGCAAATTATAAGCAATAATGTAACTGAACAAAGGTCATTTTCGCGTCACGGAAACAAATTCATTGCAAAGACGCGAAAATGAAAAGATACTTGCAGAGGGGGGGAGACAAGGTAGTAAATTATTGTCCTCGATCAAACAAAAATCAACGCAACTTGATGTTTTGACAATTTCAATGTTTGTCAAAGACCGCATCAATGTTTCGACAACGAGTTCTCTTCTCCGGAAGCATTCGCCGAGAGAACGCGAACGCCCCCCATTAATAATCCGATGGGCAGAAAACCCTATGAGGTACCCTACCTGTTTAAATTGTTTTATTTTAATTGGCATCCTAAACTGTGTTATTTTTACTATCATTTTGTTTATTTTTTTATTTGTAAAATTATTCGCAATTTCAATTTTTATATATTTCTTACATTTGAGCTATTTTGTAAGACATCCGAACCCTACATAGTCAATGTTTTGACAACATCCATGTTTATCAATGACCGCATCTATGTTTTGACAGCATCCATGTTTGTCAAAGACCGCATCAATGTT
The DNA here is from genome assembly GCA_013235015.1 of Araneus ventricosus. Taxonomy (NCBI): domain Eukaryota; kingdom Metazoa; phylum Arthropoda; class Arachnida; order Araneae; family Araneidae; genus Araneus; species Araneus ventricosus. The sequence goes on along the minus strand of BGPR01009966.1, from coordinate 3 downwards.
TTG
>BGPR01009965.1:0-52199 GCA_013235015.1 Araneus ventricosus | reverse complement strand
CGCACACGCCCAGTTACTCAACAACTATTCAAAGCCATTGAACGGCTGGGAACTGTTTATTTGGTAGTTCTGTTCTCTTGGACGGTACGTGCACAGGACCAGTTACGCAACACCTACTCAAATTCTTAAAAGCTGGAAATTCTCTTTTTGGTGGTGATGCTCACCTGAGCGTGTTGTTATCACACATGGAATTCTTGCACAGAAGTGGATATGGTTTTACAGTACAAAGAAAAATGTTTATTTTCAACAAAACTCAAGAAACAATAAATTTTAAACACAATTTCCCTTTTTCCGCAAGGGATTAAATAGAAATCAGCCGTTGCAGATCACATTAAAGTAGTTGTATTACATACACGTTTGTTTAAATATCTATAAACCATAGTTGAATTGTTTTATCTTCCAAGGAGCATATTATTTTAAGTTTTCAAGTGTTATCTTCCAAGTGCCAGTGCATCTTCCTCGACTTTCTCGTATACCAACTCAATATGATACGTTCTATGCTTCGTTGTGAATATAAAAGAAAAAGTCACTCACTGACTCATCAACGAATCTCCCAAATTATCGGAACTTGAAGTTTATCAGATGGTTCCTTCTTAGTAGGTGTTCACTAAGAAATGATTTTCGAAATTTTAATTAGAATTTTAATTAATTAAAATATCCTAAATTTCAACGTTTTTCAGCAATAACTTTGAGGCATATTATCGTGCTAATATCCATTTTAACATCATCTTAACTCTTTATTCCCGAGACAACTTTTTCTTCTTCCCCCTTTAAAATCGGGTTATTTTAGGAGGATGAGACATGAATTGGACTCTCCCAACCTGGGAGGTCATTTACCCCACATCACCCCTGATATAACCTTCCCTTAAAGCGCACGGAAATGGGCTGTGATGGGCAAGGATAATTGGATCCCCTACCTCGTTTATCTCCTAAGCGATCTCGGAACCTCACCTCCCCTCAGAAGAAGCCAAACGCCTCACACCGGCCTTCGTCGCTTTTAAGGGAACATTCAAGATACGTACGTGATATTCACGTGATAAGATATTCACGTGATAAGATATTCACGTGGATATTTTTGGAAACGAGGTTGCTGACGATTTGGCGAAGCAGGGCGCGGCTGAACCTTTGTGTTCAACCCGCTACTTAACATTTGACGAGATTTATTCCATCAGATAAAACAAAGATTTAAAGACGTGGAGGGTCCCTCCATCCCATGATTGGTATAAGCGGAGCAGTCCTGGTGGCTCCATTGGCCTTGTCTGTGACAGAGCCGACCAGAGGGCGCTGTCTAGATTTGTTAGTGGTCACCTGAGGAGTTGCTCCTTTAGCCACGGTAACAAAGTTTTTCCGGTCTGCGCAAAGTGTGGAGTAGCGAGTGCGTCCCCAGAGCACATCCTCTCTTGTCTTCGTCTATCTAAAGAGACTTTCGAGACGGATCCTTTGATTGCTCTCGATTTCTTGAGGGTGAGTGGGCTCATGGATGGTGTCTAGCTGCCGCTAGACAGAGAGGGATTAGCAACAACAACAACAACAAGGGGACATTTCTAGACCACCCCGGACCACCTCGCTCGGTATGGGAGGGTTAAAATTCAAATATTTGCTTTCCCATGATTCGAATTTCATTTACATGCAACATTCTGTTTAATTTTAATTAATTCTTGAAGCTGTTTTCAGACGTCATTACTAACAATGTTTTTCTTATTATCGTCTGCACCGTTTTTTGGAGTATGCGCGTTTTTCTTTTGATATTAGAACTGTAACGATATCAAAATATTTTATCCCGAACATTAAAAGCAAAGTGTTACTAAGCAGATGAAGATACTGTTTAAGATAATCGATTATGCGTTTTTCGTCATTTTCTGTTGACCGATTGAATACAAAAGTTGATACAGATCTGCAATTTTGGCGAAAAGACGACATACCAGTTTTTAAATTTCTGAGTCATTGCATTTTCGATTTACCTCGTTCATATTTACTCGAACATACAAACAGTCTTCCATAATTTGACAATTATCTACAATTTTGGTGTAAAAGTCACCTACCATTATTCATTCATCTAGCTCGTGGCGGTTTTCTATTATCGCATTCACAAACGGAAACAAATGGAAATCTAAGACGTGGAGATTCATCAAAATATCGAGTTAGATTTTTTTGATAATTACAATAGTTTCTTTTTATGAATTTTGATCATGATAAAATAAAAATGGGGATGATGATGTAGAATTTGTAAATTAAGACCACATCAAAATTCCAACTGTCCATTCCACATCCATTAACATTCATGACATCCATTCTGGCTTGTTAAACTTTTGATACATCGTACTCACAGGCTGACCAACAGATAGACGTAATTACAAAAATAATATTTTTTTGGATTTAGGGACGTAGTTATTCGTAAATATTTCGAGGTGAAATTTTTTGTTCAAAACAATGATTTTCTTTGTGTACTTTGTAAAGTAAAATCAAATGTTAAAAAGATCATGCAAATGAAATTTTACTCCCTTTTTATTCGATCAAAATATATATATTGCATCTTTATTCCATTTTATTCACTTAAAAATATTATTACTTTGTTAGAATCATTTGCATTTCTGTAATTATAGACAAATGGTCATTTAATGAGAGTAGTTCGTATTTCATACAAGCGAAGAAAATGCATACTCTAATTATGCCAGCTCTTTTTCACTAAGTAAAGGAAACGCACTTTCTGGGCCTCAAAGCTGATTTTCAGTTTTTTCCCCGTTTCATCCGAAGGCAGTAACAGGATACCATTTAATTGTTTCAAGAATTAGCGCCTTATTACCGAACTCTTAACTTTTTTTACTTTTAAGGTTTCTTCAGCTAATTTTCCGACGGTTTTTGTTTCAGTTTGGTCCAATTATTTCTTTTTTGGCTGCAATTTGTTCAGAGTTCTTTTTTTAGACATTTCTGAGTGAATTAAGTTTGATGGAGTTTTGTTGATGGTTACAGAGAGTAGTTTTGCTAAGGAATTCTCAATTTCCGTCTTTTTTTCCATCTGAAACCCATTTGAGAAAAGGTTTTATTCTTTTAGTCATTTTTAATCTGTATCGCCCTCAAAATGTCCCGATTCTGATCCCGTCTAATGTTCGAATTATATTCTTTTTTTCCTATTAAGATCCTTTCTCGTTTTATTTATTTTCAGAAACAGATTTTGACTCATTTAAGAAACAGATAAAAAAGAACAAAAATTAACAGAAAAATTGTAACTGCGAATATAAGAAAACTAAAATGAAAGGACTATTTATAAAGTTATAAATGATCTGCTCGCAAATAGAACTGAAAGAACTTTTCCAAATAGCGTCTCCAGTGACAAGCAGAAGTTACTCGATTCTCCTAGCTGATTCCAAACCTAATATACTTCGATAACCAGGACCTCGGTTAAGAGAGACTAAATTTTAAATCACCTTTAAAGTAACACCTTTAAAGTCTGGGATCTTTATATTCCAAAAGCACTTCGAATCAACGCTTTAATCATGGTTAAATAATAAAGTTGAGCAATTGGTGGATTGCAACTGAAGGTAAGGTTAAAATTCTTATTTATTAATAAGTTTTTAATTAATTATTAAGGTTTTTCTATCTCTCATTCGGTTAATCTGCACCAAAACGTATCTAATGATATGAAAATAAAATTAAAATATTGTTGGTAAATTAATGCTGAATATAAAAATATTTAGTAGTTACATTATTGTTCTGTTTTAAAACAACTCGAGACCTATTTTGTGATGGACTTGGTCAGTTTAAAGCCAATCAGATGATGAGAACGACACCGGAACTCACTCCACCCTCTCGAAATTTCACGCCTCGCCAGCTGTTTGATGTTCGACTCTCGTCATATTTCGACCCACAAACTCTCAAACCATACACACAAACGCGACGGATCTTCAGCGTCATCCTGTTTATAAGCCTAGACATTACCACTAGGCCACCGCAGCCCTAACGGGATACAAAGGGTTAATAATGAGATAATGCGATAATAAAAGTTCCATTTTCAATATGACTGTCCCAGTTACTGGCTTTAAAAGAGTTCGACACAAAAGCATTCAGTTTTTCAATTCACGATGAAAAATTCCTTTCCTTGCCGAATTTTCAAAATGTTTGCTTAATAATAATTGAATTCATCATAAATAAAGTAATAAATTTCATATCTATCAAGAGATGATAATTATTTATTTTAATAATAATAATTTATATCCCCGACTTGGAAATATACCAGGCACAGAAATCATAAAACTGGAAACATGACTAATAGAACCAGGGGACTATATAAAAATTTAGATTTCTCGTATCTCCCAGACTACATTTATTGACTGAAACAACATAAAACAATTATTTAGGCTATTTAAAGTGCTTTTCAACTCGAAATATATATCTTAGATATTGGACCACGATAATAGCGGTCACCTTCTATATTTCTATTAGTAATATCTTTGTAAAGAATATCTACTTTAATTATACTTCTTTGGATTTATTTTATCACGTATGGAAATCAATATCAATTCTGTTACACACGATTTCCTTTTTCTCGTTTCCGAAAAATTTTCATAGCAGATGGAAGAACTACTCGAAAATCATTAATCTCCCAATACCAATGTCAAAGTTTGTTGCACCAGCGAAGAGTAATAATTCTTGTCAGAAGACTGTCTTCAATCGCTGCAATCGAAGTAATTTGTACAGAAAAGAAAACTTTCTACGAGGGAGTTGGCTTTATTAAATCCGTTCTGATGCACTATTGTTTCTGGAGAGGAGGATATGATATTTTTTTTTGTAGAGCGGGATGAAGAAAAAGGAGAAACTATATAGAAACAGAGACATGCAGCGATATATTGATTTGATTTACCGCTCTCTTTTGGATGAAGGAAGTTAACCAAATCCTGCTGATAAAGTTTTTTAATTTTCCGTATACTAGAAAGTAGTATAATCGTCAAAAAATCAGACCTCGACATTTTAATAAATCATGATGAATAGATTTCAAGACGTCCCTGAGTCTGAAAAAGACAATTTCGGAATAAGGTCTGTTTGTAACACGATAATAACAAAACTGTTTGAGCTAGTCTTAGGAACTTTGATACGAGTTCTTTGCACAAATTATGTAGATTTTTATGAAGTTTTGGTTGAAATTCATACATGGGAAATATGTTTGTCTGTCTGTCCATTTTCATGTGAACTCGATAACTCAAGAATTGAAATACCTAAATGGATAAACTTTGGTGCGCAATTTTGTCAAAAGACGCATTCGAACTACAATTACGAGATGTAAAGATTAGAAAAGCTTTTAACTGAAAATAAACTAATTAAGAATCGATTAATAAAGAAATAGTTGCTATTGAATTGGATATCGTAAGTCGAATTCTGAAAAGAGATTAGACAATGAATTTGAATTGGCTAGAGGATACCTAAAAAATACCCTACTTCATTATTGACTCAGATCAGCAAGTTGCAAATGATACTCCAGGCAAAAGGTCCTTCAATAAACATTTATTTCATATTTTAACAAAGTAAATTGTGGAAAATGAACTCTACAATTAGAACATTAAAACAAAAAGAATCTCAGAACGATACATCTCGTATCAAAAGTTACCATGTACACAAGAATACTTGGCGAGAAGAGGAACACGTTCAGTGAGGAGAAAAGAGAATACAGGCACATCTGAATTCTGCGTAGCTGATGACTAACAAGCAGCATCTAATTGCAGATGAGGGAAATCTAAGCCAGTCAGGAGGGCTCATACTCTGCTTAGACGAGATGGCCAACACCGTCTGTTGTACTGCTGTAGAACCAACCACAGAGGCTTATACTTCACTAAGGTGAGTTGGCTTATACTTCACTAAGGTGAGTTGGCTTATACTTTGTTGCTGCCCTCTCTCTCTGCGACGGAATTGAAATGTGTTCGCTTATAAACACCTCGACCAATATTGCGCGCGCATTATTACCTTCTTAGCAACTTGCATGGAAAAACTCTACCTGCCGCCTCATGGCAAGGTAGGAGATGAAAATGCAAATGTCAAGGAAAAAGGTTCGAGAAGCCGCCACAAATTTGATATTTGTGAATCCACCGATTAATTAGAATAAAGATAGAGTTGAAAAATGGTGTGGTAAACGGTAAGATACGTGGAATTAAAAACGGTGCAAAAAATAACTTAGCAAAAATATGAGAAGTTTTACACATAACATCGTCATACAAGTACCCGAAAACTTTGGTGAAGAAAAAGTTGTATAATCGGTTCAAAATTCTTGGAAATGCTTATCGATCAGACATATGATGCATTGATACTTATATCCAAGTAATTTTGGACGAGAAAGTCAACATTTTCATAAATACCTTGAGTGTACAAGCATTCATTGGTCTTCTTCATTTTAATGCCCCCCCCAGAAGAAATTTATTTTAAAATTATTTTTTTTATATTCCATATTCTATAATTATTGCAACAAATGTTTCCTATTGAATTAAATGTAATTTTCTTCGCATTTTGTTGAAAAAACAGGACCCCGGCCTGCAAGTGCCGATGTGCGTCCTCGAGTTTGTGTAAGGAACGCGCGTTTTCGCGGTTAAATGCTGATGGGAAGGAGAAAAAAACTATTATTTTCAAAATATTTGAAAACAATACCGTGTATTGCACACCTATTTACCACCAATAGGAGGTTCTACACCCCTTCCACTGTCAATATCTTCTGTTATATCCCTTCTTATACCTAATACCTTATACTATACTTCTTACACACCCTGTTACAATCGATACCATTTATTACTCTTCTTTATTCTGGCCCAGTGCTCTCTCTCTTTTATCTCAATACTCTGTTTTATGTTACACTAGCCGCCTTCGGCGACCAGCTTGTTCACCTGAAATATGATTTCAATTGAATCTTGTTTCATTTTATATTCATGTTTGCTTTAACGACGCAATTTTAAACTTCAGAGTCTGGTCTTGTACCTGTTCTGTTCATTGCCTACATTTATGTCCCTAATAGAGTAAAAAAAGGGCTCCAAGGTGCACATTCCCATCCTCCAAAGTATGTCTGTGCCAAATTCCGTAGCTCTAAGTGCAGTGGCCTGACCTGTATTGCGCCAACATACACACAGACATGACACACACACATTCTCCGTTTCTGATTCTGCCGTTTCCTGTGTGAGTCACCCCTTCTTTCCCAATACCGAGTGTTGCATCGCCTCTTACACCCAATAGCTGTGTGTTAGAGCCCTTTGAGTGCTGTGTGTTAGGATCCTCCTTACAATGTGTGTAGGAAATGATGTAACGCATTGCATTGTGTGTAAGGGGGTACTACAATAATAATAATGTGTGTTAATCCTTTAACACACATTATTATTATTGTAGTAATATAATAATGTGTGTTGCATCAATAATAATGTGTGTTGCATCCTTTCTTCCCCCAATTAGGGGTGTTGCACCCCTTCTTAATCTCTAATTTCTCCCAATATTTTCTGCGAGATCCCTTCATGCATCGTATGTTACGATCCTTATTACTCACAACACCGTGTGTGGAACCCCCTTACACACAATGCAATGCGTTACATCATTTCCTACACATATTTCCTTATGCTGTCACTTCTTATTTAATTTTTCAAGATTAATTCGTCCCAGGATGCATTTTGTGGTTTTCACCCCATGAGCTGCCCCAAAAACTGTGACCAAAATTGTGAATGTCTACGAGAGCGAAGAAAACTTTCCAATCATAATTGCTTTTTAACATGATAGTATATATATGCTACTGCCTGTGGAAGGCCTTACACACTCTTGGGTAGGCTGGGCCGGGGCGGATGGTAAATAAATAAATAAATATGTATTCTGCTATTTTGATGCTTGTTACTATCGGTAAATTGAGATTCACAACATTCGTGATGAAAAGTCGTTCACAGCAAAGTAAAGCGCATACTGTCGGACCTAGACATAACACATTTGTCTGTGTCCACATTTGTAAGAATGGAATTTTCAAAATTCTGATTAGACAATTAATTAATTGAAAATTATCTGAAATTTTAAAGATTTCTCACTATCTCTTCGGATAAAATTATCTTACGAAATCTTTTTCCTCACGACATTACTTGTAGTGACACCAATTAAGGTGGAATTTGGTCTTTAATTTAAATAAAATTTTCAAAATAAGATTCAAGGAAAATTTAGTAACAATGCATTTCCTCTGTTTAGCAGCGGGCAACAAAATAATAAGATTGATAAAATTTAGTAGCAATGAATCTCCTTTATATAACCGTGTACAACAAAATAGTCAGATAGCTATGAATAATTTAATAGGTCTCGTGCGATTAAGCAAAAATAAATAGTTTATTACTAACTAATGTTTTAATATATATCAAAAATTGGATCCATTTTTCATAAACCTGGGGTTTAGGGTGCGTACTATTTTCTCGCCAGTTTTCTCTGGCGAAATTTTATTTACTGTCGCCAAACATTGTTTAGGATGCGCACTGAGTGTTTTATAGATCTCCTGCGCATTCGATGCCTACGGCATCTCAAAACAGGAGATTGAGTGCGCAAAAACATTCCTTCATCGAGATTTCGAAGCCATAATCAGCAACACAGAGAAAGAGGATCATCATATTAGATGAACGAAAATCTTCAGAAGAGAATCGAACGGTTATTGAAGAAAAGCGTTTGATAAATGATCGAGAATTCCAAACGAAGTATTATTCAAATTCGTACGCCGACCAATCAAATAGAAGAGAGCAGACAGTGGACCAATGGAAATGAGGCGAAATTAAGGGCATGAGCCGTAGATCGGTAAACAAAGCACTGTCGGCGCATGCGCAAACGACGCCGAAAACATTTTCAACTCGTATCCAAAAAAAATGTTCTGAAACTGTTTCTTGGCGGCAAACAATTGGCGAGCTTAAGGGAAACGAAGTGAGTGCGCACTCTAAACTCCAGGTTTACCCTTTTTTAGATGTAATGCGTATATATACGTATACAAGAAAGTCCAGATGACACATTTCAGCTGGTTTCCTAGGTTAAGATATTGTGTAATGTCTCTCTTGCTCCTCCTATCAACCAGAGGTTGTCGCGAGCTTGAGCATTGCAGATATAGGTAAAAGTAGCTATTAGTAAAGACTTACCAGTTATTTAAGTAAGAAAAGGCATTAAATACCCAGTACACTCGCGATTTAATAGTTTCTTTCTGACATTTGCAGCAGCTTTTGTTAAAGCACTCTGAATTATCTATGCAGAGTGCATGAAAGATAATAAGCATGAAAAATCGTTCAATCAAAAACTATTACGTTCGTGACGTCGAGAACATTACTTTTCTTATTACAATAATTGATTTTTTTTTCCAAACAATTTCTTTCAAAGTGTAATTAGAGTTTCTAGTAGTAGTTCTGTAGACAATAGATCTCGTGTCCAAAATAAAAATCTACATTTTATCGCAGCCTTTAAAGGTTAAGCCACTTTTTTCGAATGGTTTGTGATGTTCACTTGACACCTGGAGGAAACTGTGAATCTGCGTCCAATAAAGATGGATCCCCTCGAGACGGGAAGTTTTAAATGCTGTAATCACAAGGTATGCGCATGCGCTGTTAACTTGTTTTGACTAAACTGTCATATAATGCTCTTCGCTTGTTCTGTATGAAATTGCGTAATTCATTTACTGTTGGAAGATATTTTAAAAACGGTTTAAACTTTCGAATGTTATAGTACAGTAGAACCCCGTTAATCCGAAATTCTGGTTTTTCCGATTTTATTTTCGAAAATTATATGTAATTGAAAAGATTATCTGAAAAGATTTAAATATATATGCTAAAAACAAAAAAAGTACTTTTTCAGCATGCATAATTTTGTAGACATTGAAGAAACTAATGCAATTCGCCGTAAGATAAGGTCACTTCATACAGGAGCACATCTATTATTCTAATGAAAAGGGGAGACATATTCTCTTTCTATTGCTTTTGAATAAAAGAATTCAAGAGATAGTAGTACTGAGTACTTATAACTTTTTTTCAGCACACATCTTTTTCTTTTCTATTTTTATCGGAATTTCGGGTAATCCGAACAGGCACCGGTCCCAATTAGTTCGGATTAGCGGGATTCTACTGTATATATAAATAATGTTTGAAAGGTTAATATAATTTTTATATTGTGATTGTTCGAAACCTATCAGATATGAAGTGTTTAGATAATGACAGTTTTGATTTCTTTACGAAGTGGCTCAATTTTTCACTTCAAAAGTATTGTGAACATTTTACTTTTTTATTCTCGAGCTTAACTCTGTGACTCCTAAGCCGGCCGTAACCGGCCATGCAACTTCTATACTAGTGGGGCGGATTTCGGCCGGTTACTGTTCTGAAAGCAGGGAGAAGACGGTTGGGCGAGTGGTCATTAAGGGACCCCTTGGTGTAGAGATGAAAGGCCTTCCATTCACATCTTCCACCACCCATAGTAAGAAGTAAAGGGGAAACGGGGAAGATGAATCATTTATCAATTTCACTTATTTCACTTATCCATTAGAAAACAAACCTCCACATACAACTGCACTCAGATTTTGAGAACCCTCAGTGGTCAGAGGATTAAAGGTCTTTCCTTATCGAATTTACACCAATTTTCACAATTTTTCAAATAACAATTAAATTCATCAAAAACCCTAAATATAGTTAATAAACAAAAAATTTCATTCCTATCAACTGATAGCTTTATCCCTGATATGAATATGTTGCGTTAACCGGAAACTTTAAAATTCGAATAAGAACGCCTTTCTAGTCTTAACTCCTTTCCATTTTCTTAATTACAGACAAATGACAATTTAATGAATGCAGTTCGTATTTCGCACAAGATAAGAATATAAAGACACAAATCCTTTCTTCTTGGCTTTCACAAAAGGGGAAAGTACAATTCAACTTTAGGAACCGAAGGTGGTTTTTCAACCTTTCTCCGATACATCACAGGAAGTAACAGGAACCAATTTAATTGTTTGAAAAATTAGCGCCCTCTTAACAGACTCCTTACTTGCTTCTCTTTCAAGGTTTCTCCGGTTAGTTTTTCAACCTCGTTTTTTCATTTCTTTCTTTTTTCAGCAACACAAATTGGCTGCAATTAACTTGGATGGAGTTCAGTTTATGGTTTCGAAGAGTCTTTTCACTCAGGGCTGCTCCCCGTTTGAGCATTTTTTTCCATGTGAAGCTAAGATAAAAACAAACCAAAACCGTCCTTCTTTTTGCAAACTTTTATTTGGTTTCCTTTCAATGTTTTACTGCATTTTGTTTTAAATTTAGTGGTACGTAAACGATACTTTAAATTCGCACTTTGCATGCTTTAGAAAGCACCTTTATAACAGCATTTTGTTAGTGAAGCAATAGTCTTTTCATGATACATTTGAAAAATGAGTTTCTAGTATCTAATGAAGCCAATAGATGGCAGCACGACGTCTAATGTTTTTCTTATGGGCTGATACACTCATTAATATCGTTTTAACCTGCTTGCAAGTGAATTAATTAAAAGAAATAGAAACATCTGACAAAGTTTGTAACCCAGAATTAATGGAATACATATACAAAAGCATAAAATCTTAATTCAATAAACAACATCATTGCAAGTCGTATGCAGCTAGACAGACGTAATGAGAAGTAAGACGCATTATCAGTAACACACAGTTGGAAACTGAGTGTTCAAAGGACTTGTCGTCTGAACTGATAGACGCTTAGCATGTTGTTATTCAAGCAACTGAGTTATTATGCGATTGTAAAGTTGCATTATATTAGAGGGGAAACCGGGGCAGGTTTTTACACACTTTTTAAACTTTTATTTTTCTATTTTAAGGCTTTAAAGTATTTCTCTCATTTTCATTACCAATTAATTAGTTAGACTTTAAATTTTTAAGTGTTTTAAATTATTATATTTTTGTAATTATACCATTTTCTTTACCATGATGTCACCTGTGTAAACTTGCCCCATGACCGGGGCAAGTTTACACAATGCCTGCGCAACGTTTAGGCACCACCAAAAATAATTAAATAGACGGCTTACAGTGATTAAAATGCAATAAATTAAATACAAAGAAACCTGGTTTATTTCAAAAAGTACATAATAAATTGTAAACAATTACGGTGAATCCTAATTGTTTTCAAAATCACTCTCACAATTTACACATAATATTTTGAATTGCATTGGTAAAAGAGACCTCATGAGCTCACCGCTTACATTCCGTGCATTGCACCCACTGTTCACCAGATCTTGATTCTTCGTATGGATTTAACCAGTAAATACACAGACAATTTTCATCGTCATGCTCTTCATCAGAATCAAAAGTTTTCTTGGTTTTTTGAGTCTTTTTACGTTCAACATTTCCCAAATTTTCTTTCAGAACAAGTTTTTTCTTATTTTTAAATTTTTTATCCACACTGTTTTTTCATTATTATAACGTGTTCTAGTGGAGTTTACTGACTGAGACAAAGTATGATGGGTTGATGCTAATTTCCTTTTTATTGGTTTCTGTTTCTTTATTTGTAAAGCATTTTTAAAGGTGTATCTGTAAGAATTGATGTTTGGCTTTTTTTCCTACCTCTGTTACTTCTTTTCCTTGACCCTGCTTTTTGAAATGGCCTCACATCTTCAGGTGTTGGAAATGACTTTGTAATGCAAGTGCCACTTGTGCCAGTTCTAACAAAAAAAATGGCGATGGGCAGGTTTACGAATTTTTTTGTTAAAACTAAGCATATAAGCTTTATTCATAATAAAAATAATCAACTAAATAGCTTAAAATAACCACATAAGAACAACCTAAGAGGATAATCCATAGTAAGTTATAATATTCTAATAGTAAGAGCTGTATTAAAGCTAATAAGTTAGGATAAAAAATTTACTAAACTAGTAAAAATTCAGAAAAAGTTATCCACTTCTAGGTCCACTTTCAAGACTGACTCCAAACTGGAGTGAGAATTAATGGAGGCCGAGACACTTTTTCTGAAACGACATGTGGCGCCCCCCCCCCGACCAATGGTATTTGAAATATAAGCCTTGTGTAAACTTGCCCCTGTACCAAACTTGCCCCGGTCTTTCCTACCTCTGTTGTAAGACAAGAAACCCCCTTTAATGTTCGCAGTTCTCATTTGCGACCCTACTTTCAAATGTAAAAATTATTTGTTTCTATGTGGTTGACATGCGCTTGAAGTTTACCCCAGGATTTCAGAATCATCCTCTATAAGTATGCCCCATCGGATGAGAGGCTGCCGTATAAGTAAGCAGGCTCTGGTCAACCCGATGGCACAATAATGGTGATGTGGCTCTTTGGACCCATCTCCGAAGACAGGTCGTACCCCGGTTTTACGGGGATGTTGCATGAGCCTCTCGCAATGGAGGCTATTTTGCAGGAACCTCAGTGCCTGCCTATGCTGTCGTGGAGGCCGGTCTTTCAGGTTTACCAAGATGCTTTTGCAGGAAGGGGTGATGATATTTATGGTTATTGTAAAATATGAGTATGTATGAGTTTCAGGACATTTTCTGTTTAATTTAGAGATAAGTTAATAATACATCAGATTCTCTCTTGCATGCTTTCGAAATCAGCTTTATAAGAACATTTTTATCAGACAAGTAACAGTCTTTCGATGATACGTTTTTTTTCAAAAATGAGTTTCTAGTATCTAATGAAGACAATAGATGGCTGCACGAGCACAATTCAAATTGCTTTTTAGTAAATCTTGGCTCATTACTTTAAAAAGTTCGAACCACAGTTCGGACTGCCCTGCTCTTGTGGAAAAGTTTAGACTTTGGGATCAAATGTCTATCGGATGAACACTCGATGCCATTTAACATCTGCTGTAATGCAGATTTGATGCAGGGGACATCAAAGTTACACTCACTTAAACGCCCTGCCGCTGGTGTGACAAGCTACAAAAGCACAGAGAGGAGTGGTGGTTCAGGTGACCTTCGCCTACCAAATATTTCATTCTGTTGTAATGCATCCTACATTCTTGTATTAAACCTCTATTGGGAGAGATGATCAAATGGAAAGGATATTTTTTAAATATAATGTCTGAATGGTTAACGAAAATTTTAAATAAGGAATATTCGAAATCCGTCAAAAACGACATATAAGCATTGAATCTTTTATATCCCGAAGTTACTTTACAGCAGCCCCCAAGTCCTATTATGCTGTCTCATCGTGGGTGGAATGGGCGATGTATGTCTGGAGTTTTTTCTCCTTGCAGGGTCACCCAAGGCATGAAGGTCATTCCATTATATCCAGCTAAAGCATAAAGGCAATGGACAAAGTCAGACTTCTTGCCTCGGGCGTCCAAGGTCAACATAAGCTGCACTCTCCTCCTTTACCATGAATCGTTCGCCTAATTTTTCTGTGGGCAAGCGGACTCTTGGGCTTGATCTAGCTGAGGACTAGAACAAGTGGAATAAGAAACAACAATAACAACTTTACAGCAGCACTTTAATCATGTTTATATAATATAGCTCAATAATTGGTAGATGGCATCTGAAGGCAAAAATTATAATTAAGTTATATTAATTAATTAAATATGCTTTTCCTTATCTCCTCGGGACAATCTGCACCAAAACTTATCTAATGATGGAAAAAGAAATTTAATATATTGTTGGAAAATTAATTCGTTATATAAAGATAGTAGTTATATTAATGTACAGTTTTGAACCAACCCGAGGGCTATTTTTGGACGGACCTCGTAATTTCGAGACCCTCTTAGAAGACAAGGACGACACATAAGCTGACATCTCTATCTTCAAACTTCCACAACAAACCAGCGGGAGTACGTTTGACTCACGTCGTATTTTAGACAAAAAACTCACACACACACAAACTCGGTGGATCTTGAGTGGGATCGGATTTTGAATCCGACGACTTACCACTAGGGCACCACAATCCTAACGGGATATAAAGAGTTAAAAATGGTATAACGTGATAATCAGAGTTTTATTTTCAATATATGAACGTTTCAGTTACTAACTTTAAAAGTGTTCTGCATAGAAGAATTCAGTTTTTAAATTCACAGAGAAAAAATATTTTCCTCGTCGAATTTCACGTAAAGCAGGGAGCGCACATATCGCCTGTGTTCCTATCATCGCCCACGACGGTTTCTTCTTGATTTTTAGTGGTATATGGTGACCACTATCGGAACTTCAAAGCCTCCTCCTTCAGTAGTTCTTTGGGGAAATCGTTTGAACCTGTGTTGATTTTTTTTTCTTTTTTCTGGGAATTTCTACTGATTTTTTCATGTTAGGTGAATTAATAATCGTGTTTCATTACATTTAGCATAATCATTAATCCTCTGATTCCTATGCCCATTGAAATAAAGGGACCTCAAAATACGGAAACGTCTGAGCTCCCCTATCAAGGATAAGGGAAATTTACTTTCCCCCTCAAAAATCACAATGGCAGCTGGCATTGTCCGAATTGTACGAAAACTCCCCTCTTCCCCAAACACATCTGCGCGAGCCACTCTAACGAAGAAAGCAGGCTACGCGGGTGTGAAATCAATCGCACTTAACGAAAGGGGGTGGAAATTTCAGAGTGACATTCGGACGGTTATCGTCTTTTGCTTCAAGGGACATATCGTATCGATAGAGTTAAAGTTCAAGTCGTAATGTTATATATACCCTCTTTAGGAGTTATAGGGACTATAATTGGCTACATTGTCGTGTAGTTTGCCTTTTCGTTTGAGATCCGATTCCGAAGGTGGATGCCGCTATGTTTGAGGCTCGTTTTGCTCCTAATATCGCCCACCTGAGTTTTCTCATTATCGCCCACTTGGGTATTCCCATTATCGCCCACTTGGGTATTCCCATTATCGCTCTAGACATTTGAGGGCACTATATTAAAAAAATTACCTTTAAAAAATGCATGGTTGGTGTCCTTCTCTTTAATTCTAATGTTTCATTTTTAGGGTAAAAGTGTTGAAAGAATATTTTAACTATATTCCTAAAAGTACAAGAAAAGCTGTCTTGTATTACTTTCAATTATGTTGTGTCTTAATTTTAATGTTAAATTACGAACGTATGATCATAACAGAAGTTACATTTTATTTCAATCCAATTTAGACATAGGCTGTATTATGAACATATAATGGGCGATATTAGAATACTTTTCTTATGAGGAAAAATTCTGCGGTCGCAATAAAAGTTTTAGTGTATGTGTTAGAGTTGTAATTCGGTATGTGTTTGGATAACAGTCCAGATAATAGATCGAAACAATTTTTAGACAAATTGCTCATAAATTAGTCCTCTGATTAAAATAATGGCTTAAGTGGGCAATATTTGGGATCCCTACCATACTTTCGCAATGGTTGTTGAATTAAAGTTGAATTCATCATAAATAACGTGATACACTTCATTTCTATCAAAATTAATTAATTTCTTTTAATAATAATAATAATTACTATAAATATCTTTTTCCCTGATATGGAAATATTGCAAAGATACAAAAAATTTTGGATGGCGAAAGATATCAGTTTACGAAAATTCATCCATTGCTTATTTGTACTATAGTTTCGCTCGCTTGTATTTGACTCTCTTCCTCCGAAAAACAATCAGTCAGTTTAAGTTTTGTACTGACACAATGTTTATCTGTGTGTATGCCTATTTGGGATATCTTATCATCATGACTTTTAATTAATTATATGTTTTTACTAAAGTGATTCGAATTTTTTTCTACACCTAAAAAATTATAAAATTAGAAAAATGTATTTCCCCCACTTAATTTATTTCTATTTTCGTCATTACAGACAAACGATGATTTCAGAACAAGAATTCGTATTCCACACAAGTGAAGAAAATACAAACTAAAACTTTTTTGGTAAAAAAGGAAAAAGGGAATTCATATTTAAAGCGCTCAAAACGGTCCTCCAACCTTTTACCGATAACACAGAAAGCAGTAACAAGATGCCAAGTAATTGCTTGAAAAATTAGCACCTTCTAACCAAACCCCTAACTTCTTTCCCTTTTAAAGTTTCTTGGGCTCTGCTTCCTACCACTTTTTTTTATTTTCTTTCCGATGCCATTTTTTTTTGAGTAGAGCATCTATGTCTGTAATTAACTTTGATGGAGTTTAGTTAATGGTTTCAAAGAGAAGCTTCACTTAGGACTGTTCAGTTTCGGAAATATTTTTTTCTCATGAAGCCCAATTGAAAGAAACTGTCTTTCTTTTTACGAATTTTAACTTGATTCACCTTCGATGATTGCCTGCTTTCTTTGTTTAAATGATAAATACATGATTCCTATACTAAGTTCCTTCTTGGTTAGTGCCATGAACAAAAGAGCTTAAAGTGTTAAAATAATATTACTTTCATCTTTTTCTGCATGAACACACAATAAGTAATTGGATAAGTACTCTTTTTGTCATATTGAACCATACATACGTAATATGAATGTAATAAATTCTATCAGATATTTATTTGTTATATTTATATTTATTTTTAATGGGCGATGTACGTCCGGAGTTTTTACTCCTGGCAGGGTCAACCAAGTTGTGAAGGCCATTCCATTATATCCAGCTAAAGCATAAAGGCAATGGACAAAGTCAGACTTCTTCCCTCGGAAGTCCAGGGTGTAATGCCAACAGAAGCAACACTCTCCGCCTTTACCATGAGTCCTGCGCTGGTTAGTGATTTTCTGTGGGCGAGCTGACTCTTGGACTTGGTATAGCTGAGGACTAGAACAAGTGGAATAAGAAACAACACAACAGATATTTATTTTCAATTGGCACGCCTATACTAAAAGTTTAAAGTTTGGAACGATTTGTCCGGATGAAAAACTACAAATAATCGGTAAACTACGCCCATCTTGGGTGGAAATAAGCATACATACCATTCATAAAACTCCACCAAACGGGGCTGAATAAAAAAAAGATAACGAACCCGCAATAACCCGGAATTTGAAGTCGTGACACTTTTTTTTACACCGAATGGGAACAGAACTTGATACTCTGTTACAATCTCGATCATACCAAATTTCATTTATCTGAGTCATTACGTTTATGAATTATAACTTACTCGGGAAAATACAGACTGGCAGGGGTTCAACCCCTCACAGATTGTGTTCAAAATATGATACAGATCTAAAGTTCTAAAGAAAAATTTACATACCTTAATCCATTCGTCTAACTATTTGTGTTTTAGAGTTTTCATTCTGACATGGAAATTAATAGACGAAAAGGCAGACTTACCATTTACGAATTTCATCGGAAATTTGCTAAAAGTCTGCGAATTTGATGAAAGGTTAATATACCACATTTCGTGCATGTAGCTGGTTGTGTTCTTTAGTAATAATCCTGTTCATAGATTTATGGACATAAGCAATTCGTAACCCTTAAATGTTCAGTGTTGTCCAGATTCTTTAGAAATCTAGTTTTATTATTTTTCTAAATTATAAAAACGCAATTGTATTATTTAGCACTTTAACAGTGATGTGAGAAATTCCTTGCATTATTATGAACATATCTTCACTTAACAGGGAACAAAACCTATCTAATTTTTAACTTTTTAAAGAGGAAAAAAGAACTGAACATTTTGCAATCAATAGCGTAGAGATCTCAATATTAAAATCTGATATAAACATGAGACTGCATTTTCCTACCAGATGTGGAAAAAAATGAGAAATATTCGTTATTGGTTGAGAAAAATGGAGTTCTTTCTTCTTCTAAAAAATTTCAAAAAATTGAGATAGGTGGTGTTGCTTCTTACGCGACGAAATAGCATTTAAAATATGTCGGAAAATTTCGGATTGTTGAGCAGAGTAAAGTTTTCTTCTCTTTCAATAATCATTAATAAAATGCAGAGAAAACACTGAAAATCTGTAACATTCTTGAATCATCTTAACAAAACAAATTAATGTTTCAAAAAATGAATTTAAGAAGTTTTATAACGTGTAAAAGGGTTGGTTGAAATTTTAATTCGTGAAAGTAATTGCGGACTTATTTTTATGATTTCAAATAAACAATTAGAGAAAACCTTGACAAAAGGAGAAAAGTCCTGATTTATCCCTTAAAGGCCCACTGTTTTTTTAAGCAATATATCAAATTTTATCTTCTAAAATCTTGAGAATAAGACTGACGCTCAATTCCCGTTGTTGCCAATTGGAAACATCTTGAAAATTTTATTAAATCAATTTACAACATAAATATCGCAGTCTGAGTGTTGCTAAAAAATAAAAATAAATTGTTGTTTTTCGCTTCCGATTGCATCTTTATTTCTTTGTTGTACGCTTCAGATTATCATTTTTATTCAACAATGTTGAAGGAAATTCTTTGTACATATTATTAGTTTTTAACTTCTGTGTTTATTTCTATAGAATTTTATGAAGGAAATTTTTTTCTGAAATAAAGTCCAGTCTTGTCAGTTAGTAGCAAACTGGTTTTTAGTCGTAATCCATACTTAAAACCAAAAAGAATGTTTCAAAGTATTTTTCACATGTTTTATTCATGACAAAAATATATTTGAAATCAATTTCTAAAAAATCTTTTCAGGGTTAAAATGTGATCTTTGGACGACAGGAGTTTTAAAACGCAAAGATTCATCTTTGCTTTCTTTGTGTGCTAAAAAATAAAAAAGATATGTCTCTCCTTTCAGTGACTATTAGGTAGATTCCTTATAGGAAGTCTACCTATTGCAATGGTTCTCATGACACGACTTTCGGAAAATTTCTCTCTCTCTCTCTCTATATATATATATATGGCTGGCCATGGTAAGCGTATTTCGCTTTTATTTTATTATTTTTTATGTATACGGCTGTTTGTATTTATTTTATTCTAGGTCTTTTGTATTCGGATTTTTTGTATTTGTATTCGGATTTTTTGTATTTGTATTCGGATTTTTTGTTTTTGATTCCTTTTAAATCTTCTTAAATGTATTTATTTTTTATTCAAGAATTCTTCCATTTTTATTTGTCTTGTGTTTTTAGAGGGGATGCGGCAATTTTTAACAGATTTCGTTTGTCGTTAGCAGAAAAAAGCACAAATTAATATCATGAGCGAGCTTTTCTTCCTGACGAGCGGCTCGCTATGATATTTTTCAATTTTATTTTGGTATTTGTCTATTTTTGGTTTTTGTCTATTTTTGCCATTTTGTCTTGACTGTTTTTGATTTTTTGTCTTGTGTTTCTAAGTTTGTTTTGATATATATATATATATATATATATATATATATATAACGCTTTTTCCCATGTTATCTTGTGAACACGATAACTGGAATAATTTTGGTGTAAATTTAACCAGCATGATATATGTTGTAAGGATAGTGAAAATCTCCGTCAAGTTCGTAGATTGCCTATCCAGCTCAAAGGGGGTGGAAATTTTAATTTTCCCATAATTCCTTTACAATTAAAAATAGAAAGAAAGTTCAAATTACCCGAATTATTGCCTTATCATAACAAACAACTTCTACATTTAAACTTTTTCGATTGTTACAATTGCTTAGAAGTTATGAGCTGAAAAGTGATTTTCCCACCCTTCCCCTCCTCTCCCCCTAACTTAAAGTACATTTTAACCTATGCATGTTATCCCTTGTTGGAAAGCTCTCGTCATTTGCAGTCTCTTCCACCCGCTTTCATTCTTGTAGCTCTAATCCTTATGAGAATGGAGGGCGAAATGTTCTTTTCCTTATCATTAGTAGAGACGTATATATATAACGCTTTTGCCCATATTATCTTGTGAACACGATAACTAGAGTAATTTTGATTAGATTTTAACCGACGAGGGATATATTGGAAGTTCGGTGAAAATATAGACCGAGTTTGTAGATAGGCTAACCAACTAAAAGGGCTGGAAATGGTGGGGGACTGAAAATTTCTTTTTCCCATAATTCCATTACGATTGAAGATAGAATGAAAACTCAAAATAGGCGAATTATTGCCTCTTTATAATAAGCAACTTTTGTATTGAAACTTTTTTGATAGCTACATTTTTTTTAGAAGTTATGAGCTAAAATGCCACTTTCAATCCCCTCCCCCATTTTATCATTTCCCCATAGCTCTGTTACGACTAAAGATAGGGAAAAAAAATTCAATTAGGCAAATTTTCACCTTATAAGAACGAACAACTTTTATATTAAAAGTTTTTGTCAGCTAAAATTGCTTAGAAGTTATGAGCTGAAAAGCGATGTTCATTTTCCCCCCAATTTATCGTTTCCCCATAGCTCCGTTACGATTGAAGGTAGAAAGAAAATTTCAATTAGGGGAATTATCACCTTATCATAACAAACTACTTTTATATTGAAAGTTTTTTGGCAGCAAAAATTACTTAGAAGTTGTGTGCTCCCATCAACCGCATTCACTTCCGCTTTTTGTACGGTAAACAAGTTGATATACCTGGCTTCGCTCCGGATTAAAATACTCTCATGTCTAATATTTTTAATGTTAAAACTACTATCGTATAAAAATTATAATACACAAATTCCTTTTCTGATCTGAAACGTTTTTAATTAAAATGAGAATATCAATTAAAACAAACGATTTTTAAAAACAGCTGTTTTCTCCATAAATTATTATTTGTTATATAGGTACTTAAATTTCGTTAACAATTACTAAAGTAAAAGAAAGAAAGATTTCAATGAATATTTTATTATATTATTCATTAATTTAAAGAATGAAAATAAATCAATCATTATTAGGTCAAGATATAAATGGCTAATAGTCTACTTATAAAATTTTCTTTTAGTTTTAGTCCAGAATTCTGTGAATGTATTCTGGCAACTATATATATTCGTATCATTCTTGATTTTCAACAATAAAGAATATTGTTACGAATTCAGTATAAAATTAATTTTGAAAAATATAAAAATGAGAGAAACAAATTGTATAGAAATGAAATTTTTGTCACTGAAATGCAAATTTTATTTAAAATATAATAAGGTGTAAAAATAGTTTCGTGAGATAATGATTTCCAAATATATAGCGGAGAAAAGCCTTGTTTAATTTTTAATTAACAAAAATTGTAAGTAACTTTTGGGCTTTGAAAAGTTAAGGTGAACTTTCTCTTGTCCTAAATAAAAAGTGTGCAAAGTTTGGTTGAAATCAGTCCAGTGGTTTAGGAGGAGATATAGAGCATACATACAGACACAATTACTTTTATTTAAATCAAGATAATTATTAGATCATTACAAGATTAAGATTGCTGGCATATACTATGAGCCATAAAAAAAGTTATAGTGAAGATATTGTCACAATTAACTAAATATTTAATTTTATTTGTGTAAATAGTTAATTTAAATTAATCAAAACGTTAATTTTAATAGTTAATTTGATAATTAGTTAATTTGACAGATTAATTTAATTTCATATTTAAGTAAACATGGCTGCACCAAGATTTGTTTAATAAATTTAATATAAAATAGCCAAAAAAGATAGATATATAAGAGTTCCCTTTATCCTTTTTTATATTGAAAAATATCTCATTAACTTTAAAATTGTTTTACGGTTTTCTGCCTGAGTATTTGCTTTCAACTGTCGATGGAGATTTAAATTTCCTCTTCAAAATGGCTGCATTGATATCTTATGCTTTAAACACACGTGTTAAATTTGGAACTCGCAATATTTAATAATTTTTATTCCCTTATGTTTTAAGAATTTACTGACTATTATTTTATCTGTAACCAGGGAGTTCTCTAAATGAGCCCATTCTAGTAATGTTTAAATGTTTCATGTCATGCGATTTTATCATATGACAAAAGTAATGTTCGCACAATTATATGGTTACCCAGATTAAATAAACTAATCTAGAGTCGTTCTTCATTCGTGACAAGTGTCAATTTTTTCCTACTGTTTTAGATAGGCTGGCTTAATGTTATCTAGGGGATATTTGCGCTGCTGGGATGTTTATTTCTTTATGATTCCTACGTGTTGAATGATTATGTGTTGGGATATAAAAAGAAATTGACCAATTTACTGACCAATAAATCTAGCATAACCTTTTGGAATGAAAACCTTGATAGAGTAAAAAATTAAATGTCATGAAAACAGAATCACAGCTTAAATATTGCAATGTGTAGAAACAATAAAGTCATTGGATATGTCTGTATTAATCAATATGTAGTATTTCATTATTTTTGTAACATTAGCGTAAAGGAATCTACCTTTGCTTTAAAGCTTGCCAAAAAGGGAATTTTTTTATACGCATTCAACTGTGGATGGTTAAAGTCCTTTATAAATACGTAATATAACGTCAGCTGAAGGAGTACCTTTATACTTGAAATGCAATGTTATGAACAATAAAATTTAGATGATAACAAACAAAACAATTTTTACAGCCGAATAACTTTTTTGAATATTCTTGCATTGTAAATGAAAGCTGAAAAATGTTGACGGCATAGAAATATTAAGAGAATAATATTATATAATTTCCATGCACCGTGGTAGTTCAGATTTGCATCACATCTACATAAACTCAAAGAAAAGCTCTGAATTTACATAAGAAAAGTAAATACGAGGCGCATTAGTTTCACGGCTTTCCAGCCAATTTCTAAATCTTTTCTGGGAATGCGTTTTTGTATTGCATCGCTCTTATTCCATTACAAAAAAGAGGGATAGTTTGCCACATGTTTATTTAATTCCATGCGCACTTATTGTTAGATGCACATATTCTTCATAATCTAATATTACGTTTTCAAATCCGTTTACATAACTATCGCTGACAAAATTGTCTTTTATTTAAAATATATATTTAACTAATGTTAATTAATATCTTTAACTATTATCAGAATTTAAATGCCCATAAATGTGCAAACTTATTGGAATAAAGTTGATTTAAAATAAGTTAAAACTTGAACTTAATAAGAATTTTCTGAGCTATACGACAGTTTGTTTAAATATGATTTTTCATTGTTGAGGATTTTGGTTGTCACAATAAAAACAAATTTAAACAGTTATGCATTGGGCGTATACCTGTATACTGCATACTCTCAAATGCTGATGAATTTTTAAAATATTTTGGAAATAATGTAATAAAATTTTTTCACAATCTAGTAACGTAACGAATAGAAATTGGTTCAAGATTTGTGCAGATAAGCACACATCCAGGTACAGTTTTCAATAGTGGCGCTGAAATCATAAAATTGTTAATTCCAGATTGCAAAACTAATTTAAATCGGGATTGTTCATGCTAATTTTACTAGTTAGCATATTATAGCATTTCAGGTGCATTTGTGATGATTATTTTAATTTTATTCATCTTATAACGCATTTGCGTGTTTAATACATTTGATCATGTCTTTAGGTATTATTGATTTTGCAGCTCATTTGAAACAGTTAGTTCCATCATATTTAAAGTTAGTTGTACTTATTTTAATCAAGTTTTTTATACAGTCCTTCTTTCTATTAGTCAAATTTATTAATTTTTTTGACTTACTGGAATTGTTATGAACAGTGTTCCACTCTTCTGCGGCAGAAAAGGAACAATTTATGACTTTCCAATATCACTGTTTAAAACAATTTTGGACCATTTCAATGGCCGTTAGAAAAATACGCAAATCAGAGGACCCCTCTAGGGAGCAGTGACCTTTGATTGGCCTAAAAAAAGGCAATTCAAAGCTTCATAACTCGATCAAATTTTATCGCAAAAGAGTGGATCTTTTTTATGCAAATTGTTAAAATGTCGACATTATATTACTAAACATAACCAGTAGAACCGGGTATCTGTATAAAAATTTAGATTTCGCAATTCTATCAAGTCAATAAGAAGCATTATTTCTGCATTCAAACAACATAAAAAATAGTTCTTTATGTGTTTGTTTCGAGAACGCGTTGATTGGAGGATATTCATTGAGACGGCCATTGAAATGATCTGAAATAATTTAAAACAGCGACTAATAGGACCATGGGAGTGTAAAAAATTGCGGATTTCTTAAATTTTTCAAAAGTACATTTATCGACAGAAGCAACATAAAATATAATTGTTTAAGCCATTTCAAGCATTTTTCAAAATGGAAGTATATGCCTCTTTAACGATTCAGAAATTAGCTATTGGAACACGATTATGGCTGACACCTTGTATATTTCTATTAGCAATATCCTAATAAAGAAAGCCTATTTTAATCAGACTTTTTAGGATTTATTTTATCACGTATGAAAAGCATTTAACCAGTTCCGTAACACACGATTTTCTTTCTTTCGTTTCCGGAAACGACTCATAGAAGTAGAAAGGAATGATTACTCGAAAAGCTTTAATTTCCCAATAGCAATGTCAAGGTTTGTGGCACCAGCGGAGGGTAATTATTATTGTCAGAAGACTGTCTTCAATCGCGGCAATCAAAGTAATTTCTGCAGGAAACAGAACTTTCTTCGACGGTGTTGGACTTTATTAAATCCGTTCTGATCCACTATTCTTCTGCAGTAGAGGATATGATATTTTTTTGTCGGCTGGGAAGGGAAAAAAAGAAAATATATAGAAACAGAGACAAGTATCAATTTATAGATCAGATTTTCTGCTCTCTTTTGGAGGAAGAAAGTTAACCAAATCCTGTTGGTAAGCTTCTATTTTATTTACTCGGAAGATAAGGATATTTGCTATTTTGATATTTTCAATTATCAAAAAAATTCCATCTAAAGCTTTTCATGAATCTCTACATTTCAGGCCTTTCTGAGTATTAAAACCACTGTTTTTAAATAAAGACTGTCTGTGTCAAAAGCCACGCTCGCTCTATGTGTTCCTATTCGAACGTATTTTCTCGAGTTCATCTTCCGTTAGCGTAGAAAACATTTTCAGTTCACTATCTTCAAGAAGAACACCGTTTAATCGAATATAATCCCTTGTTAAAATTAACACTCCCTAAGTAGCTCATTCGAAGAGAAGACTCCATTAATGTCTGCAGAATCTGACATCTATTCAAGTGCTAATTTTGCTTAAACAACTTCGCAGCCGTGGAAATATTCAAGACAATTTAAAGACAGATGGGGATTTTGAGTCTTTATATAGTTTAAATTTCGACATGCGTTGCTAGAGTAGTGGTACTGAATTTCAATATTGCATCATTTTAATTTACGTTAGACTGCTACGATTGGAACATTGTAATATATAAGTTTCAAACATGAAATTTAAATTGAAATGAAGGTGGACTGAATTAAGACTGCTTATTCTTTGGCTTTAACATTCAATTAAGTAAAATCATCAATTAATACGCGAATATGCGTATACAAAAGTACTTTATAAATTTATTTTATTGATTTAAAAACTTATTTCATACACAATAAACATTAAAAATTATTACATTTTATTCAATGTGTCACTTTTAACATTTGGAGTAAGCATATATGAAATCTCAAAACAACTTTTTTTAAATCGGAATTTTAGCGTAGAATGATCAAAAGAAATTTTATTTTTGCAAATCAGAGGAATTTTGAGGTATGTGGCTCGATTAAACTTTTTGCACGTTAGCTATTCTTGTGTTTTTTCGTTAACAATAAAAATAACATTTATGAACGCTTTTCACTATATAATAGGAAAGTTGAATGAAACATTCTCCAAGATCCAGTAGAATCTCGGACCTCTATTAATCAAGAATTTTTTTTGGAAAATATGTCAATGTATGTACAGGAAAAAAATTTTCTTGTTCGAAATCATTTAAAGAGTCGTTATCAGGCGGTGATATTTTTTAACTCAGGAAGTTATTTAGAGAAAAAAAAATAAGGAAGCAGTTTCATTCTGAAACATCTCAAAGGTGATGTAAGTGAATTCCAAGCGTTTTCATGAAAGAAAAAACCTGCATTATAAAAGTTTCCAAAAGTTTCTATTTTTTGAACAGAGGAACATATTTTTTGCGAACATACTTAAAGGAAAATCGGGAAAATAGACTAACAACCGCAAATATTCCGATTCAAAAGGTTTCAGCAAATGAATGTAAGAAATTTAATAAATAATAAAAAAAATTTCAAATGTGGTAGTACTTCAAAATTAGTTTTACAATTTCCAAGAAACTATTTTAGATAACCTTGTAAAAAGTATAGAATTTAGACTATTTACATTTCAGACTCTATTAACCGAGTTTTTGAATTTACGAGTTGATCCACTCGGAAAATAGAGGTTATGCTGTAGTTGTCAAGCTGAAGCATATTTTTCGAAAATTCTTGATATGTGAAACATTTGCATTTCTTTTTAAACACACCAATAGATTAACGAAATTTTGAGATGAAATTGTGTTTAACTGAATATTAAACTAACGTGATGTTGGCAAACACACAGAAAGAATTTTTTAAGTAATCGTCATAGTCAGCTTTAAACAATAACCCAGTAAATACCTTTTACATATGAAAACGTTTCATATCACTTCTCGTGCAAAAGATCTGAGAAACAATTCAATGCATAGAACCAGAAAAGCACTTTATATTCATCGAAAAGCATTCTAAATATATCTTTAAAGAAGGCAGATTTGGCAGTTAGTGCCCGAATGAAATCCATTCGACCAGAATAAATAAACAAGGTATATTCATAAGATCCCACCATTTTGCGTTTTGATCACAGACACAAAAGCCCGCTAATGCCCGGTTTAAGGGTCTTTTTTATTAGCACACTTGAAAAAAGACGGTCCTATCCTTTATCCCTTTTTACTGGCTCCTTTTATCTCAAGGAAATTGAAGAGACTCAGCTCCCTATAAAACGGAATGAAAAACTCAGCACATATAAGTAAAAAATACCTCTCCCGATTGTCTCTCCTAACTTGAATATTAACTTCTATGAAATAGCCATAAATGAAAGCTCTGGAAAATATTCATACAAGATGAACACACTTTTTGGTAATAATCTTTAATTCATTGTTTTCGTTTATTGGATATTTCATTTAAGGTATCCGACAGGTTTAAAATCGTCGTTTTTGATGAAATTATCAAAAAAAACCTTTTATGACTTAATTTTGTAGCCTGTTTAACCAGCCTTCTAAAACTGTTTCACTTTTTACTCTACGTGAATTACAAATGGAGTTACAGCTGTTTTATTACCGACCTGTAAGCATTATTATATGCTGCATGACAACTTTAAATACGTTTTCTGAGAAATGATATTTTTGAGGAAAAATGTCGACCGTAACAATAATTTCTCAAAAAGTTATTCAAGTATTGATATGAAATTCCCTGAGATGTTTCCTGTAATACGATTGATGTTTTCTTCTAAAGATTAAGGCCAATTTTAAAATCAAGTATTATTTTTAAGTGCTTAATATAAACGAAAAGCATTTTTTTTTGAAAAATTACCAGTTTAGTAACTATGTTCAGCTTTATTTCGAAACTATTTTGAAGTACAATAAGTTATTTTAGAGCATAATACAGATAACTGTCATAAAAATGTACTCCTACAAGGATTTATTTATATTAAGAATATGATTTTGTCTATGGCTGTTAGCGTAAGGCAACTATTTTAGTCATTTTTCTTCAAATTTGTAAGTTTTTTTTAAAAAATATTATTTGGAAAGCCTAATTTTACAATATTTTCATATTTTGAAAACATATGCAGTTGAAAAATAACAATAAAAAATATATATAAGTTAGTTTTCAAAAAAATGTCTCCGAAAACAGTCGGATACATTATGTGGTTTCCGGACTGAAAAGATGAAATTCTTTGATACACTTTTTACTCACTTTTTGATGTATATTTAAAACCCGGTTATACCATATGCTAGGGACCATAACAACCTCTGACATCCAAAAATTCGATTAATGAAGACTAAATTCTAATCATGACTTCTTTTCTTTTGAAATTGCCTTCCAATATTGTTAATTGAAACTAAAGAAACAAGTAAAAAAAATTTGAAAGTTTCAACATTAAAAAAAATATTAGTTTTCAAACTTCCTACATGCATTTTTTGAAACTGTTTTTTTGAAAATTTTTAAAGCATTGGTTTCGTTTATTACAGATATCATTTAAGTCGTTTCCTGGCTGAAAAAATAATATTTTGTAATTCATTTTTCATTCACTTTTCGATGTAAGGTTAAAACCCGTTTATACGATATGCTTGGGACCATAAAACCTTTTACATCCGAAAACAAGGATAATAAAGATAAAATTCCATTCACTACTTCTTTTCTTTTGAGAGCGTTTTCCAAAATAGTTAAAGTGAAATTATAGAAACAAGCCCAAAAGATTTACTACGTATTATCATTTACAAAAAATTTATTAAATTTTAAACTCCATACACGTGTTTTTTCAAAGCGTTATGATATGAGGATTCGCGAAAGTTATAATTTTCGCTGTTCCTTTTGCATTTTTCGAATATTTTTATGGATGTTTTCAAAAGGATATTTTCTCCATCTTAGTAACGCGAACCTTCTAATGCATTTACAGTGCCAGTTTTAGAAATGAGATTCTTAGAAAAAATGTATATTCGTAATTTTTAGTAATGAAGCGTTCTTTGTAAAACAATACCGTTACTAACAACATTCTGAATATTGCCCCGGGGTATCTCAACATCCTTTAATTAAAAATAAATGACTTATTCAAACTTTCATATTTTCACTTATCGAAAACATGTTTCAAAACAGACTACAACAATTGGTTTGATTTCGAAATGTACGAAAGGCCAAACATCAGAATAGTTTGAAACATTCCGCAATTTTTTAAAAAAAGCTTTTAGGACAGACGTTTAAAACCAAGTCCCGTTGGCAATTTCTGATTTGTAAATCTACAAGAACTAGAATCTTAACTAGTTTTTTGAATAATTATTGTAAAGTTTATACTTCAACATCAAAATTATTCCTAATATAGCAATTTAATTAATATTCACCTGAAGATGAAGTAAATTATATAAAAATATTAATTTAAAGAGTTATAACGATATTTTTCTTCACAAAGATTAGAAAAAAAATTTCAAGAAGAATATTTTAATGTACATTTTTGAGGAATGCTCATACAAACTATTTGAATTAGAGTAACTCATTCCATTTTCGGTAAACAAAATGATAAAATTTGTTAATAGAAAAATATGTTTATAAAATTACAATGATTAGTCACAGATAATTTTAGTACATATTTGAGTAGTGCACATTCAAAAGATATGTATAAGTGAGATTGATTTTTTCAATTCTTTTGAACATTCAATTTTAATCTTTCGATTTAGGACATTATATCTGCTTGTAAGTTCTCTAAGAATCTAGTCCAATAAAATGTCCATATTTTGCGAATACAAATTAACATGCATCTGCTTGACTTGGTCTCAACTTTGTAAAGATCTTCAAATCATCAGCTGTCTTTAAATTGATCTCAATACTTCCGCAGCTGGGACGGTTTCTGTCTCTCAGAGAGAAAGAAAATTAGCACATGAATGGACGTCAGAATTTTCCGACACAAATTGGCTTCCAGGACTCTTTCCTTAAAATGAACTTATTATACAGTGTTAAGATTAACATCTTACTTCTAGTTCTCATTATTTGAAAAATTTTAATTCCGTAGATAGCCGTAAAAAAGTGTTTTCTAGACGACTGAATATTAAAGCTGAATCTAATGGAATGACATCTAGCAACACTTCGCATTGTTTTGGTTATGTTTTTTTAGTTTCAATATGGATAGCTTAATTTAGCTATAAAGGATTATTTATATAAAACACAACCTGCACCATGAAGCTGCTCACAGCGACACAGAATGGCATGTCATACGGAATGCTCAGTATATCTATTGGATATATTACGGCAATGTCTAAAACGTCGGCATTCTATAGAATACCGGGTACTTTTAGGCAAAGTATGAAATATGAGAATTATTGCATTATTTCCTTACACATTGTATATAATACTTAGGCAATCTATAGAATGACAAATGCTATTTAGACAAAGTATGAAAAGAAGTTCATGATAAGAAAATTATTTATAAAAAAATAGTACTTTAAAAATAAAATTGATATTTTGAAAAAATAATGAAAGAATGCCATTAAAAAACTTTTATTCAGTATATGTAAAGAAAAATGAAAGTCGTACAAAACAAAATTCATGCCTTTCTTGTGACAAAACAAAATGCAATATGAATATATATATCAATAAGGTAAATAATTTTTTTTAATTGCTATAGAGTTGCTATTTGCTATTTGAATATTTTTTTTCTTAAAAAAACGAATCGATGATGTATTTCATATTTTGCTGGTTTGTCATTTGGCATTCTGTAGAATGCCTAGGAAATGTGTGAAATGTTAATCGTTTGCCGGCCAGTTTTCGGCATTCTATAGAATGCCGGCTTTTATACATTGCCTGTAACATATACATTGTCTGCTGACGAACAACATGAGAACAATAATCTGATTACCAATGGGAAAGAAAATATGAAGCATAAACCTGGTTTTAAAAAAGTTATGCCTTTCTTATGACAAAACAAAATGAAATATAAACCCACTTGTTGCATCAATAAAGGAAATAATTTTATTTGGAATTGCACTTAAATTTATTTCTTAAAAAACGAATCCATAATGTATGCCATACTTTGCCGGTTTGACATTTGGCATTCTGCGAAATGTGTGAAAGTTTAATCGTTTCATACATTGCCGGCTAGCTTTCGGCATTCTATAAAATATCTAGGCATTTTATAGAATGCCGGATTTCATGCATTAACACATACATTTTCTGCCGGAGAACAACATGAGAACAATAATCTGATTACCAATGGGAGAGAGAATATGAAGCATTAACCTAGTTTTCACTCTGCAACAGGGAATTATTATTCCCGAAGCTTATAATCATAAAAATGCGCCAAAACGTCTACTAGTTGTCCTATAAACCTGGAGTCACACAAAAAAATAATCTGATGTTAATCGCAGTCTTTAAGAGTTTAGGCTTTTTTTTTTCAAATGCTATTTATTTATTTCTTTACTTAAATAATGCTCATAAAATTATAATTAATTGTCTCGCCATTGCCAAAATGACACAATGTTTGAATAATGCCAATTCACGACAGACTGAGCTGGAGTTGAAAGAGAGACTTCGCTTTCCTCTGCCAACAAAATTACATTTAATTCTTTTATCAGTATTACAAAAACTAAAGCTAAATGTCTGTTTTTATGAGAATTATCAAAATTACAATTAGATGTCTGCTTTTATCAGTATTAACAATATTTCAATTAAATATCTCGCTTTTGTAAAAATGATTCAAATATTTTAATGGTACCAAACTTGCCTTTAATTAGCCAAATATTGAAACCAGTAAAACGCCCTCCACCTTAAAATGAAATAAAGAAATGGCAATCCTTTCGTCGTTTTTATTGACTTCAGCGAATTCTCATGCCATGTTCGATGAAAATCGAACGATGTGTTTTGTCTTGACTGCTTCACAAATAAATTTACAGACAAACAGACGAAATGTCGAATATGCAAAATTTCATCTACATAATTCTCTTTTCTTATTTTTGTTTAGTTTCCAAGCTCTCGGGCAGACAGATATACTCCCTGTCAATGGTTTTCGTCAAAAAATTGACAGATGTCTATAAATTTGGTGTAAGGCCTTCCTACCAAATTGCATTCATCCAGCGCAATACATTTTTGTGTTATCTTGTTAACACACATAATACCATAAAATATATTTTTTGATTCAGGGACGTCTAAAACGTGGTGATTCATTCAAGCCTCGAAGTGAAAATTTTTGACTATTAAAATACTTTTTTCAGTATAAAGTTAGCATACGAAAAAGGCGAAACAAACGATTACAAACATGCACGAAAAAGGCGAAACAAACGATTACAATCATGCTCCTTCATTTTTGATCTAAAATTTAATAATCAAAACCACAAATTTATGAGAGAATGCAGACATATACTCACAAAAATTGCATCCCCAAAACAAAACAAACTAAGGCATCCAAACGCCCCTCGGTGCCTCACCCAACGGTTCCCCGTGAGGAATTTATATCTCGCTGACAACTGGAACTACCGATGTTCATCAGAAAAGTGTACCGGTTCGCCCGATGTGGTACATTACCGCTAAATTTACGAAAGGTATCATGTCGTTCCAAACGAGAATTAATGTTCACTGTATGGATGTAGAATAAAACGATAAAAAAGGGTGAATAAACCGCATGAAAACGAGAGAAATGGGGAAAGCTTTTAGTCTCGCCATCATGCACTTGAAAGCTTTCACACACTCGATTCTTTTTCCCTCGTTAGAGGAAGGAATGTCTCCTTTAATTTTGTTTCTTCTATTTATTCAATGACAGGAAGGCCTGTGCCAAATCACTTGAAGGAATAGTTCGTCAGATATAGGAAAGGATTTTCGAAAGATTGGATGTATACAGCGTGTAATGCGACTTTTTTATAAACATTTTACAGTGATTTTAACTTACGTGCATACGAAGTATGGAAAGAGAATAGAAGATACAGCCTTATAGAATACGACACTGTGAAGTATATGCCTTTTATATTTGTGTAATAATTAGTATGATAATTCTCATATAAATCATCTCAACACGACATCGTACGGCCTTTTAAATCTTCTAGGGTGTAATTTTATCGAGAATGCATGTGCTTAACAACTGAAATGATTTGCAAATCAATGCTCATTGATGTTTCTTTTGAATGGAATATTAGTTATTACAAACTATAGACTTCATTCGTGTGATATTTTAGGAATTATTTTTTATCTTGCTTGTTATTTTTTAATTTAATGAGCAAAAGGTATCGCCTTCTGTGGAATTTGCTTACCCCTGCGAAAAATACTTAAAAAAATCCTATATGTTTTTAAGTATAGTTTGTGGCTAAAAATCAGTTTTTTACCAACTGACAATACTGGGCTTTATTTCAGAAAAAAATTTCCTTGATAAAATTTTATGACAAACACAGGTGATTTTTAATAAATAATTATAGGGATAAGGAATTTCATTCAACATTAAAGAATAAAATATGATATTCCGAGCAGAAACAAAGCTAAAAATATGCAACTTCAAGCGAAAAACATCAATTTATTTTTTTATTCTATCAGCATCAAGGCTGCCATCTATATGTTGTAAATTGATTTGATAAAAATTTCAGTATGTATCCCATTGATATAAAAAAAAGCATTAGAGCTTCACTGTTATGCTCCTGATGTAAAAAAAAATTATGTGTGTTTCTTAAGGGCAACGCTGCGCCTTTAAGCGTTAATCAAATCAATTATAATTTCAATTATATTTAGACCATGTAAATATTAACATTCAAACAACGTTGCCTTTAACAAAAGAGAATTTTCAGCTGCGCAGTTTGACATGTTTATTATTCTTTTCAAATAAGCTAGATTTAATTCCATTAATATTCTTATAATTTCTTACACTTCTATTCTAGCCAAATTAGTAGCACTAGGTGAAGGTAACACAATGAGTATATCGAAAACATGCACGAAAAAAGCTCCGTGCTTCATCTCAATAGATATTTCACTTCTACATTCATAACGAGAAATTTACGATGGAGCCGAGACATATTTGTGCAATAACTGTCAACTGAATGCAGAATAAAGAACGTCTCATTGTTCCTCATAAGGAATTTGTTTCTGGCTGACAGCCGAAACAACTGCTGCTCTTCGGGAAAATAAAACTGCGTGGTACGTTACCTTGAAATTTACGAATGGAGTCGTGTCGTTTGGAACAAGAATTAATGTCCGCTAGGGTAGAAAGAAGCAAATAAAGGACAATGGTTGTGTTAAAATGAGCAGAATGTTAAATGTTGTCGTAATCTCCTTCAATTTGACTTAAAACTTTTACCGTTTCGATTCTTTCTGCCAGTTAAGGAGCTTTCAGTATTCTTCTGTTATTTTTTTTCTAGGGTTCTTTCTTTTAGGATTTTTTTATTAATAACTCAAAGCAATAACACATTAAATACCGGAGTATATTTTCTGCGTATATTCCTTTTTGTGCAGTCGGTAGTAGTTAATATAAAATTTAGAATTTGTTCAATTGTTACTTCAGCGATTTTTCATTTGCAATGGTAGTTTTGTTTTAATTTAGTGACTAAAGTCAATCACCTTCCTAAAAACTTGATTAATTCATTAATTCTTAATTTATATGAAAACCTTGTAAGTAAAAAAAAAAACAATAAAATATTTTGAATAGAAAATCTGCTGAATGACATTTATAGCAAGTTTGTTAGTGTTTTTGATTAAACTTAATTAATATCTGTCAATATATCTTAATTTTTCCACTAGCAGCTGAAGCTGGGAAAAGATAATATGAAACGATTTTAACATGCGTTTACTTTCTAAAAATCCATGTTTATTTTGAACCTAGAAATGAAAGCAATATCACAAGCAATGCAAACACTTTTTTCTTTCGAAAATTTAACCATGGCAAAAGAAGGACAGTTTTTTAATCATTTTAAAATATTCTTTCCTTTACGAGCAAGTTAAAACATCTATGAAACAGCTCCTGGTAAGCGAAACGATATATTTATGTTTTAATTTTATACAGGTCTTTTAAGTCGTTACCATGAGCAAAGAAAGTGAACTAAGTCTGTCAAGACTGCTCCACGCCAAAACCGATCGTAAATGTGAAAAACTCGGTTAAAATTGTTGCGTGGAACAGAAATGTGAATATTCAAGCCGTCCCAATATCCATGACTGTATTTGAATTACTGGCCGATAATTGCTGTCTGAGTAGGTAAATGGTGGAAGGGGTGTGTGGGTTTGTGGTTTACTGAAAATCACAGGGGAAGAGGTTTGTGGTTTACTAAAAAATTGGAGAAGTCGGGGAAAGGTTATCATATTAAATTGCAATGGAGGGATTTGCATGGATTGAAGCGATGGTGAATGACCTAACTGAATTCACTTTTTGTGCATGGTAAATATTTAATACATAGGCGCATGGCAGGTCATAATTTTATCATTATGAATAAATAGTAAGCTTAATCTGAAAAAAGAAATGGCATGGTAGGAGCTTTCGTGAAGGCCTCACAATGTTGCAGAACCCTTTACGGCATCTCATAAAGAAGTTATTTCTTGTTGACAGCCGGAACAACTTCTTCTCATCAGGAATATTGGCAAATCCACCTGAATCTATACATTATCGCAAAACTTACGAATCCGTTCATGGCTTTTAAAATCAGAATTAAAGTCCACAATAGATGAAAAAAGAAAGAAAACGGGAAATGGCCCTTAAAAGTACTCTGAAACGTGAAGGCTTTTAGTATCGCCTCTTTGTCTTGGACTGGGAAGGTTTCACATTCTTTATTCTTTCCGCCTGGTTAACGAACGGAATGTGTCTTTTGATTTTGTTTTTGAGGCCGAGAATACCTGTTTCAAATCGATTATCATATTGATTCATTAGAGGTAGCAATGTCTTTCCTACAATTTTTTGGCTGAATTTATTGGTAGAGTGAGTCAATATTTGAGGAATTCCGAAGCGTTCTTAATTTTGTTTACAGACTTGGTTAAAAATATTTTCTATTACTTTGTTAAAGAATAATAATGGAAAATAAAAATAGTATGCTACAAGTACTATATTTGTAAAAATTTCGCACATACATTCACACATTCATATGATGAACGAAACAATTTACAAAATTTTTACATTGAATTATTTCTTTTAGTTTATTCGACGCTGCTTAAACTTGTCTCAAGTCACTTGAAGGAAAAATTACTCGTTAGAGGTAGCATTGGCTTTTGTAGAGCTAATTCGCAGATTTTATTGGTAGTATTACTCAGTATTTTTGAAACTGAAGAAAGTTTTTAATTTTATTGATTTTCAGTCTTTTAGAGAGACTTGTTTTAAACAATTTTCTGTACCGCTCTGCTAAAAATTAATGAATAAAAATATCATATATCAAAGAATATACAGAATTCATCCCTGAAATTATAAATAATTAAAATATCACATAATTATTCCTTATAATAAAAACGGTCGCTATATCCATTCGAAAAGATATCAAATTTGTTAAATTGGTAGGGAAGCCTCACAAAAACATATATAACATGTAGCATGCTTGCAAAACATACATTATAGAATGGAAATAAGTGCAGAATTTTGAATAACATACACAATACAAAGAATTTTTAAATAACACACACAATACAAAGATTTTTTGAATAACAAACACAATATAAAGATTTTTTGAATAACACAAAAAATAAAAGGATTTTTTCAATAACACACATAATGTACAAATACTCTAAAAGCATTTCATATATGTAGAAAGACGTTATACTGATAAACAAAAGTATCGCAGGATAATGCATAAACATGTTATTAATGTAAAAAGTTGTAAAGGCATTTAAGCAAAAATATAGACAGAATAAAAACGAAATTTAAAATAATACACAGAATAAAATAAATATTCAAAGACACAGCAGTAATAAACAAAAAAAAACAGAGAATTGTAATAGAATTTAAATTAACATAATTAACAACAAATAGGTGTTTCCTACATATATACTTTTTCTACGTACATATTTAATAATGGTAGAGAGACACAAAGTTATAATCAAAATTTTAAAAAAGAATATAAAAGAATTTAGAATTATAAGTAAGCATTTCAAAAATGTGGAAAGGCACAAAAGTTATAAGCTAAAGTATACAGAGAATAACAAAAGACTTGAGAACAGCACAGAGAATAATACAAAAGCACTTGAAAAATTCACGAAATCCAAAAATTCTTATAAACAAATATATACAAGAAAACATTTTCTTATAGCTTGGGCAGAAAGTTTTATTGAGTTTATCTTAATCTCCAGTAAAACGCTTTGGAATTTCTATGTTCTGGATAACATCCTCATGCTGCTTTCGTTCAGTCGCCTGAGCGTCTTAAAATGAGAAAGAAAAAAGTTTCTTTTTCTTTTCGGTTCATGATTCTAGCATTTGAGCTTAAATACAATACAATCTGGATTATCCGGGGCTCTATCAACAGATGTCTATGTTAACCGGGAGTGAGAAAATAGAATAGCGTTTATACAATTTTTAATAAAGCAAAGAATTTTTCAGAAAATTGTGTGAAAGTTGGCATTGGAGCCGATTTTCATGATGAGAAGGCTTGTAAAATTTGGTTATCAGGAGTTCATATTTAATAGCTCAAGAAGTTATTTATTGAAAGAAAAAAGAAACACAGTTCGATTCTTAAGCACTTCAGTAGTGATGCGAGAAAATTCCTTTTTTTTCATGGAAAATGAAATTGTGTCTCAAAGTTTCGTGTGCCGGTAGTACTCGAGGCTTTATTTCTATAATTTCAAATAAAATTGTTGTGGAAAAATTTGTAGAAAGAAAAGAAGTCATTATTTAAAATCTAGAGTGAGTTTTTGAGCGAATTTTCGATGACCTTATGGTCTCAACCAGCTGAGATAATTGAAGTTCTTCTATACGTTACTTTTAGACTTTTCAGAAGCTTTATCACTAAAGACTCCCACAAAACGTTCTTCTGATATTAGTACATTAAAGATACAAGAGTTAACTATTTTCCAAAAAATATCTATGAATTATAATTTTTGTATTCAGTTTGAAATTGGCAATCACAATTGTAAATAATATTTCTTTTTAGATGAACGCAAACACATCATTGATTGTTCAGTGTTTCAATGTAGATTATAAATCATTTTAAAGTATATAATGAAACATTATGACTGGATTCATTATCTCCTACATCAATAATGTGAAGAGTTTTAATGTCAAATCAACAAATGTACTTTTCGTGTCATAGCTTATATAAGGATCGAATTCTTGTATATGATTTGTCGGAAATTATTTTCATTTTTTATTTAAAAGCAACGATAAGAACAAAGGAAATTTCGAGACACATTGCATTTTAAGCGAACACAGAATTTATGAAAATTCAAGAAAATATTTAAAAGAAAAAGTTTTTCTAGTTTCTCGATATTAGTCCATGTTGAATCCTAGATATAGAAATTATGAAGAAACAAATATTTTTTTATAAAAGGTATTTTTGAATGCTCTGCATTATGAGCTTTAATCAAGAAAACTGTATGCAACTCTTCATTCACAGACGAAATAGAGCATTTCCTGCGAAAACGATTTAGAAAAAAATTCCATGTATCGAATCAATAAAACACTTTATATTCATCGAAAAGCATTGCGAATATATCCCTTTTAGAACGCCGTCAGTTAGATCTGACTGAAATTCTACTTCCAGTGTAAACGAACAAGGTATATTCATAGGACCCAACCATTTTGCGTTTTGATCACGGACACAAAAGCCCGAATATGCCCGCGTTAAGGGTTTTTTTACGAGCCCATTCGAAAATTCCGAGATGGTCCTGTCCTTCATCCCTTTTATCTCTTTTTAAAGGTTTCTTTTATCTCGAGGAAATCGAAGAGACTTGCAAGCATTAAAATGGAATGCAAGACTCATACGAGTAAAATATAGCGATCTATGCGATTAGTGTAACTTGAATATTGATTGCAGTAATTCAGCTGGAGAAAAATTCCTTTTACAACTTAGGCAGTTAGTGCTGAGTAAAATACTTCTCCTAGAATAAACGAACAAGGTATATTCATAAGACCCAAACATTTTGCGTTTCGATTACGGACACAAAAGCCCACTTATGCCCATTTAAGGACTTTTTTACGAGCCCAATCGAAAAAAAGATGGTCCTGTCCTTCATCCCTTTTATTTCTTTTCACTGGTTTCTTTTATCTCGAGGAAATCGAAGAGACTTTCTAGCATTAAAATGGAATGCAAGACTCCACGCCAAGCTCATATAATTAAAATATAGCGATCTATGCGATTAGTGTAACTTGAGTATTGATTGCAGAAATTCAACTGGACAAAAATCCCTTTTAGAACGCAGGTAGTTAGAGCTGACTGAAATCCTTCTCCCACAATAAACGAACAAGTATATTCAAGGGACGAAACATTTTGCGTTTCGATTACGGACACAAAAGCGCGTTTATGCCCGGGTTAAGGGCTTTTTCATGACCTCACTCTAAAAAAAGATGGTTCTGTCCTCCATCCATTTTATCTCTTTTAACTGGTTTCTTTTATCTCGAGGAAATCGAAGAGACTTTCTAGCAATAAAATGGAATGCAAGGCTCAGAGCCAAGACTCATATGATTAAAATACAGAGATCTATGCGATTGGTGTAACTTAAATATTGATTCAGTTGAACTGTAGAAAAATTTCAGCAAGTTGCATTTTCCTACGAACTCTGAATCCATTTGCTTAGATTATTTTATTCATCTGTACTCCAGCATTTATTCTAATGAAAATTTATCGTTTAAAAAATTTCTTGCCGGAAATCTGGAAGGCGAAGATAGATACCTCTTGTCCGGAGATAACAGGAAATAAAATTACACCGTCCTCAACCATTTCATCATCTAATTTGATACAGGTTTGAGCGGTGTTGACGAAAAAGCATTGAAAAAAATGCTGCTAATGAAAAATTTCCATGCAGGTCTCAGAGGTATAGGTTAAAGAGGAGACAAAGTTGGTTGAAGATTAGTGTCCAGGCCCTAACATCTGAGCAAAGGCTGCCATCCAAAAGCCTTCATTACCGAAGTTGCTAATTCTCAGCAATATTTAAATTGAGCTGAATATTTCCGCAGCCGGAATGATTTTTGGCTGTAACAGCTCATCAAAATTAGCACATGAATGGATGTCAGATCCTTCCGACATGAATGAGCTTCAAAGATTCTTTCCTTAAAATGAACTAAATAGACAGTTTTAAGTTGAACAAGGAAAGCTCATCTTTTGAAGGACTTTATTGATATAGATTACTGTGAGAAAGTGTTTGCTAAGATGGCTGAATATAAAAGGTTGACAACTCGCGACATCTGACATTGTTTTGATATGACTTTTGTTTAGAAACTAACAGACGGTTATATATATATATATATATATATATATATATATATATATATATATATATATCCGTTTTTAAGGAACATGGGGGATATTTTAGATTTTTTATGGTTCTAATAATTGTGAATTGTTTTCTGATTTAATCCTTTTAAATGATATTTTCAGTACACTCCCTCTTAACTGGATTAAACGGGACCGATTGTAAGCCTTTTAAGCGAAAATCCGGTTAAACCGGAGAAGAGAAAAAAAATTGAAATTCGTATGTATTTGTCTTATAAATAAATGCACATGTAAAATATTGCGTTATTTTATTCAATGTATTATAAGTTACATATCATTAAAAAATGAGTAAACTTGTTTTGTTGAAGCCTAGAAATACGATAACTTGCCGCATAGTTTCGGAATGTTTTTTTTTATCAATAACATATCAATGGGGCAAGCTGATGACTGCTGCTACACATAGTATGATGCCGCTTCTAAAACTTTCAATCCATCAGTATGGGATATGATGGATTTTCAAACATGTCGTAGCCATCATCACCGTCTTGAACCCCATCTATGAAGGCGCCGACGATGTCTTCATCCGACAAAGTCTCTTCCTGGAGATCCTTGTCAATGGCCAGCTATTGGTCCACGTCTTCTGCATCGACGTCTTGACATCCATCGAGATATTAAAATGCTTATAAAAAGTTGACAGTAGATATCTATGTGGTAACGACGGCCCCTTTTTCACCGATTTGATATGTCGACCAAATTTTTCGACACGACTTCACTAGCGTGGATTCCAGTAGCTCCGACCATGATTCGGCTATCATATTCCCAACATCTTTAATGTTCCTTTTTTATCAATAAATCATAGACACTGGAGTTTTCGCCATCTCCTTCGATCAAAGCTCTCAGAAACCTTCTTCTATACCTTGTGTTGAAACTCTGTATCAAAGACCATGGTCCATGGGCTGTAATCAATGCCGTCACGTTTGGTGGCAAGAACACGGTCTAATGTTACTATCTCCTAATTCCTATTCACTTAGATGAAATAACCCGTTATCCAGCACAAGCAGCGCTTTTATAGGCAACTTTTGGGACTTGAGATGTTTTTTCACAGATGAACGAATTCGGAATGAAACCATTCTATGAATAACTCGTTGTTCATCCCAGCAGTCTTCGAGGCTCTGGAGTGAACTGAGAGAGACTTAACGTTGAGATTTTCGAAAGCTCTTGGCTTGACGGATTTTCCGATTAGCATTACCGGCAGTTTATGCGTACCAGCAGCGTTGAGGCATAAAGACACAATAACTCTGTCTGCACTTTTTTTATATCCTAGTACCGCGGCTTCTTTTCTAGAGGCTAAAGTTTTGTTGGAAGCATTCTATAATATAAGCCAGTTTCTTCTACGTTGTATATTTTCTCTTTGGATAAAACTTTCTGCTTTACCAGATCTTCAATTTTAAAAAAAAAATTTGGTTGCTTCCTAACTGTCCGAAGACACTTTTTCCCCACAAATATTGAGCACGTTGATTCCATGCCTTTTTTTTCAGTCTGTTCAGCCAGCCTTCCACTTGCTTGAAAATCTTCATTTCCTCCTATTTTCTTATGAAGAAGAAAAGCCTTTTCTTTCATAATCTGTCCACTATTTGGTTTTCCATTAGCTAGTTCTTGGTTAAATCATAGAAACAGCCCAGATAGCAAGGAAAGCTTGTCTAAAAGGTTTTGGAAATCTTGTCGTCACCAAGGGTAAAGGGTTGCCACAAATGTGTCCATGACAAGGGTTGAACCTTTCGGCAAAGTAGCGGAAAGGTTCGCTAGTCAACAAGAAACAAGGTCTTCTGTAAGGTTTTTAGTAAGATTTCCCCAAGCCTTTATTACAAGCTTGTTTCAGGCTTTCCAAAATCTTGTTTCATGCCTTTTCAAAAGATTGTTAAGAGCCCTCCTTCAGTGGAAAAAATGGAACCCCCTTCGAA
Source organism: Araneus ventricosus (assembly GCA_013235015.1). Classification (NCBI taxonomy): domain Eukaryota; kingdom Metazoa; phylum Arthropoda; class Arachnida; order Araneae; family Araneidae; genus Araneus; species Araneus ventricosus. The sequence goes on along the minus strand of BGPR01009965.1, from coordinate 9,592 downwards.
GCCGTATCCTTACAGAGGAACCCCCATCTTCACCCGATTTTCAAAGCCGTAAGCCTACAAACTTCAAATTCCTCCGAGCTGGGGATCGAACCCACCTTTCTAGAGTTGTTAGGCAAACGCGATAACCACTATACTGGACGGGGATACACACGATGGGACAGGTGGTTCATAAAAGCTACATCAATTTTGCGGGAATGGTTTCCGAAACGGTTTGCGCGGAAATGCTTTCGCGGACTTGTCGTTCAAACCTTGTCGGTGAGGTAGTTCATAAAAGCTTTCCTACGTAAACCTTGCGGCAACGGTTTCCGAAACGGTTTGCGCGGAAATGCTTTCGCGGACAGCCTGTGGAAAGTGAAATGGCAACCTTTCCCCAACCTTCTTTGCTATGTGGGAGCACGTCATCCAATTTTTCCAGCTTCGGTTTAGACAGAATGGGGAGGGATTCGAGCGTCCCATTCGTTTTTAATTTACTATAAAATGACTCAATCTCTTTCCTTTTTTTCTTCCAGTCACTCACAGTTCTTTCGCCTACTCCAAAAGATAATGCAAAGATTTCAAACTTTCGACATATCACTCCGTTTTAAGGCATCTAATCTCAATTCCATGGACACCACTACACATTTTCTTTTCCCACAATTAGCCATTTTGACCAAATTTTCAACTTTTAAGACGTCTGGTACAACCGAGAACAAACAATGATTTAAAAGATTTCATCGTTTATCCAAATTCACCTTTCTTTCCCCCCCTTGCAACTGTATTGGGATTGTCTGACCAATCACCACAATCGTTTGGTAGGGGTCACCTGTGCCCTTCTATTGTCAAGGTCAAAAAGTGCCTGTCAGTTACTGAGTCGCCTTTCACCCCCCCCCCAACTGTCATATTAACATTCCGGGAACACTCTGTTTCTGAAATACGTGCAATACCGATATAAATAACGAAACGCGTATTTTTTATTTTCTGTGAGACGAAAATGGTTTACAAACCAAATCGTGTCCTTTTTACAGCAAACACAATCAGATTCCAAGTTCACGTTGAAACGTGCTCAATTGTAGTTCGACTTTCCCAGTGAAACTCCGATATGAAAACCAAAGCGCCAAAGGAATCTCTATCCTTTCGTCTGGGAAGCCATGGCTAACCCTTTCACGTTTATTGCTTTCGCAGTGAACCACACATTGCTCATTTTCTTACTGCGCATGGGCGAAGCGTAGCGTAATTTTTCTTTCAACACTTAAGAGCCAGATATATAGGCCAACTTATATAAAAATTCCAGTTCAATATCGTTAGTATTCACGAAGATATTGGCACTGCAAGAGCTAGAATGCATGTGATCTCTAAGAGGAACAAAATTATGAGGATTCTTGCACAAAATGATATTTTAAAAAAATGAATCTTCGAAAGTAATATTGAATTTTATAGAGGTTGAATATCCTGAATACTGACATATACTTATAAATTAAATGCATAATTTAAATTGCATTTCGATATTAAACTTTTTCGAATGAAAAATAGCCCCTTACCCCGTAGTTAAAACACAAATTTCTTGAAAATAAAAAATAATTTTTTACCTTCACAGATTTATGATCAGCTACATGTATAATACCCGTTTTTGAAATTAAATTTAGCATTTTTCAAAACGAAATATGTAGTGAACTTGAAAACGTTAATGGTTTGAAGTGGGTTTTCTCCTCCCATTATTTGCAGCATCGCGAAACTAATTTCTTCGTCAGGCTTGTGAACCGCTTCTGAAAACGTTCGCCTTGCAAGTTTTTGGATGCTAAGATGAGCTAAAAGAAAATGAACGATGCGAAATTGACAAACCGATAACTGAAGAAATCTGTTCATTTTTTCAGGGCAGAATGTTGACAAGCGGAGTTTCACAACAGTAACTGCTCCGAATTTAAAAGTCAGGCCTTATTTCGGCATTTCACTACCGTTCCAGAGCACGGGGATAGCAAAAATAGTTCTCGTCTTGCGTTAAAACGAGATGTTAATACAACTAAGCAAATATTCTTTGAAAAGTAGAACACGATTAAATAAATAAATGAAATAATTTATGAAAGATCTGCCCTTTATCGTAGCCCTTAAACCTTTAACCATTTATATCGAACACGAATTATTTTCACTCATCTTTGCTTTTATCAACATTTACAACATTACTATTAAACGTCACGCTATTACAAAAATAAATGAAATGTTTTAATGGTGCCACACTCGCTATCGACTCGCCAATATATTGAAACCATTAAAACGGCAACTCTCATCTGACGTAATCAGAATCTTAAATTTCTTAAACATAGCTTTTTTAATAACTTCAAAACTTCAAAGAGGTTTCATTCAAAATTTGATGAAAATCCAACATAACCTTTAGTCTTTGCGGTTTGATAAACCAATTTTCACACAAACAGAAGAAATGCCGAAGGTTGGAATTAAAAAGGACATCGCATCGCACGAAAAACTAGTTTAAAACTGAAAACTCAACGTATAATAATGATTTAATAGTGATATGTTACTTTTTAAAAGTTAAATGAAATATTTTTTAAGAAAATTTCTTCGTAAAAGAAAGTATGAGATGTTCCTGAATATAAATTAGAGCTATTTGTTTTTGAAGACTTATAGTTGTATATTAATTATCACAAATTCAATAGCAACAAAAACGCATCAAAACATCCAACTGTTAGATGAAAACACAATGAATTTAATTTCATTTGTAACTAGTTTAACAATACATTTATTATAATGATACACATAGCTAAGCATAAACTCCAATTAAAAGTTTATATTTTAGTTTTTTCCCCAGATTAATTTTTGTTATTGTATGTGCATAAAAGCGGTTTTTCCTTAATGCTATGGGAGGAAAGTAATTTTCTCGATCAATATAAACGATCTGGAACAGATTGTGCATGAATGTTACACTGCTGCAGATTAATTATTTTATTTTTGACTATTTTGAAAACTGTTTATGTATTATTAAATGAGAAGCAAAGGACCTACACTGTAAAAAATTCCGGAAACTTTTAAGGTAAAAATTACTGTAAAATGGAGAATTTACAGTACCCGGAACTTTCGCAGTACATTTTACCGGAAAAGTCGACTACACTAGCGCCGCTTGCGGCCAGTTCAATGCGCGGGAACCATGAACCACAGAGAAGGAGGACGAACTGTCATGATATGAAATAGGAGAATGAAAATACATGGTAAGTTCTTGTGTTTTTATACATTCTGTATTAATTTGTTTAATTTTGTGTACTATATCATTTATTTTATCAATTACCCTATTAAGGGTGATTTTTAAACGAAGGAAGTTGATTTAACATTGTTTGAATCTCATATTAGGCTTCGTGTTACGTTAGTATACAGCTTTTTTTGTTCTTTTCGTTTAATATTTTGTTTTTGCCTGCATTATTATATTCTACAGCTTTTTTAGGGAAAAATATATTTATTATTTACAAAGTATCGAAAGTAATTTATAACAAGATATAAAATTTTATAATTAAAAGTTTTTATGTTTTCAAACGAAATAATAAAATATATTGTTAAGTTGATTATTCCATCATAAAAGTTATTCCATTGTTATTTCATATTATTATTTCCATTTACAAATGAAAAATTTTTCTTTGTATATCTTTAGGAACATTGTTTTGAGAATGAAAATTTAAATGTTAAATAAGTTCAAATAGTTGCCTGTATTCAGAATTCAAATGCTTTGTTTACATTTAGCAACCTTACTTTATTGAACTTTTTTTTTTCTGTTCTAAGCTTTAAATATGGAAATTTCTTTATATAAAATATCGGACACTAAGAATGTTTTTGAATACAAGTTTTAATGTTTTTGAGTTACTAAATAATTTGTTCAGATTATATATATATGTAGGGTAAGATGCTCCAGTTTTGGCCTCCTTAAGAGAAAATTTCAAATGGAAATTTCACAGTAGATGACTGTTTAAAACATATTAAATCATATTTATACTAATCTTTAGCAAATTTTATTGGCTTTCTTCTAGTTATAAAATTTTTCTGAAGAATAGTTTAGATGTCGAGTTATGAATTATTAAATAAATTAACCCAATTTGCACCAGTTTTGGCCACACTAATATTATATTTTTAACAGACACTTTAATGAATTTTAAGTAAAAATAAATCATTTTTATGCAATATATATTTTAGTACATTTTCTGTTATATGAAATGGGATTTTTTTGATGAATTTATAAAGATATGTAATAAAATTTACATAAGCTGATTTTAGCTACAGATTTCAGTTTAAAAAAAACAGGAATGCAGAAAACAATTTAATTTGGTTGATAAAATACAAGCTATAATTTAATTTGGTTGATAAAATACAAACTATAATTTAATTTGGTTGATAAAATACAAACTATATATACTCGCATAATTTTTTTTTGATAAAATATGAAACAAAAAATGGGGAGAGGACTAAACTTGCATTGCAAAAGCATATTTTTTTAAAAAATATTACAAATCAAGAATTTGCATTGTTATATTCACTAACAATATCCACAAATATGTATTTTTATAATTTTTAATTGCAACATTAATCAAATTAATCAGAATCATTTTTAAAATTAGAGCAATCCATGTATATAACAGAATACTCCTCATCACTCGAGTCAGGTTCCTCAAGTTGAAATTTTCTAACATAAATGTGAGGTAAACATTCAAAATGGAGATGTTTTTGTCATTCCATTTTGAATGGCCTTAACTGCATTACCAACTTTAGATGGTGAGTAGCAAAATTTTTTTATGGAAACGCTACCTGCCTTCTTATTTTTAATTGGAGCCATTACTATGTAAAATGAAAACAAACTTATATTAGTTACTTTTCATTTTAGAAACAAAACTAAATCAGTTGCTTGTATTTTAGAAATAAAATTAAGTTGGTTGCTTTTATTTTAGAAACAAAACTATATTTAGTTGATTTTATTTCATCCAGATATTCTTAAATTTATGTAATGACTCAAAATACAATAATGAAGTTATATGGCTGAAACTGGAACATGTAGTGTTCCACTTTTGGCCACCTGCATGGCCAAAACTGGCGCATATAGTAAATTTAAAGTACCAGTTTTGACCACCACCCATTTAATCTTAAAAGTAATGAACAAAATAGTATCAAGCATTTTTGTGTTTGGAGCGAAGTTGCCGAGCTACAGGAACATAGTTGTGGGACTTCAGTACGAGTCTGTTCTTTTATACATGTTCTGAAGCTTATCTGATCAACATTCCAGCGAAAAAAGAGCATGTTTAAAATTTTGATGAAAAAAGCAAGAACTTTTTAAAAATTTCGAAAAAAGGCTATTTTGTTAATTTTAAGAAGGTAAAAGTAAATATTTATTATTGTTTCTAATTTTGAATAATGAATCTGAACATGTTTAAAGCCATTTGTCACATTAAACTGTGATGCTGCATTATTACGAAAAATCTTAAAGCAACATTATTTACACAGCCTAAAAATAAACCTCAGAATTTTCTATCAATCTCTACGGCTGCAATTTGTCGTAAAGAAATTTTTCTTATCTTAATTTTTATTTTTAACCAATAGCCATATTTAACTAATAATCAATAAGTAAATACTAATCATTAACTTTATGCATTTTGTTTTGGCAATAACCCAATGTACATCCAGGCCATGCCTTATGGATGGTGAGTCAACATGAGACCATTCACAAAGATAAACCTTTAACTGCAAATGTTGAACATTTGTTTAAAAGCAATATAAATTTAAAAGAGAAAAAAATTTAAAACTCCTAAGGAATCAATCCTCTTACACTAAAGAACATGGTGTAGGACCAATAATTACATATTTCATTAAGTATTTTGTGAATATAATTGTCAGCTCAATAAAAATTCATTCATTATAAAATATTGAAAGACAATCAAAGATATGCTTGTGAAGCTAATTTTATTATAAATTTGGAGTATTATGGAAGAAATTAAAAGAATCAAAGTAAATGCAGTTTCATTACTGCCTTACACAGATTCACTTGAAATTTGTCTTGATTAAAATAACATAATTATTTCAATAAAATTTAATATTTGATTCCATGTCATAAAATAAAATAAATCAATTTTCACACTCGTGTAAAGAAGAAACATTATCTTCCCAAAGAAAAGATTAATCTTCATATGCTCTTGTTTATTAATTTAAACAATTATATTAGACAAATAATAAAGATGTTATATGGTTTTTAATTTATATTTAACGTATTTTAATAGTTGTAAGTTGATATAAGTATTTTAAAAAAAGAAAGCAAAATATTTATAGTCACGCACTATTCTGCAGACTATTTTTAAGAGACCCAACCTCCGTTGCAGACTGTTGAAAAGTATTCTGCCACTGGGAACGTGATAATGTTATTGTTGATGGTATAAAATGCAAAAGCATTTTTAATGATTTGAAGTATTTTCACGTTTTCTCTCCATGCCTAGGACATGACCTTTTTGAAGGTGTTGTAGCAAATGATTTCTTTTTATTCGTTGAGCATTTTGTAAAAGTAAAAAAAAAACATTTTACTTTCTAAGAACTCAATTCTTCTTCAGTCATCAAACAATATTTTTAACATAAAAATAAAGACTGTACTTATAATTTATTTTAGATTTCTACTACTCGTGCTGAGGCATTAAAAATGGACTTGCCTGTAACGCCTGTATAATAGTTTGTGGTAAGTTATATTTTCTGTAAAATTTTTTGAATTGTATGTAATTTTAAAAATGGAACAAGAATACATTTTGTGTGTTATACCTCTTTGTTTTACTAAATCTAGCTACACCTCTAAATACATATTGCTAAGTTTAGGGTCAGGTGGGGTGAAGTGGTCATACATCAAATAAAATTTTATAACTTTCTAATGAATATTGGTATGAATGTAATTTTTTTTATTTTAGGTTTGAATAGTTAAGAACTAAGTTTAACATTTAAAATTATATTAATTGCAACACTTTAGTAGGAGAAAACACCTATTTTGTTTATGTAACAGTTTGAAGTTGGAATACCTAATTTAATTTTTCTCCTACATTTTGTTTAATTAAGTTTGCATTAAATTGACTCTGCAGAAAGCTTCATACAGATCTTAAGAATACTTCCTCATTAACAGATAAGCTGAATTAATTACAGATATTTTATAGTAATTTAAGTAAGATGGGGTAAAGTGGTCATAGGGATAGGCTTAACATGCATCACTGTTTTAAAAATTTCTTAAGCTTAATTTATTAAACAGGTATTAAATATTAATTAAAGATATATTACAGATTATAATTAAAGATTTGAAACTGGATAACGCCAGTTTTTGTACCAAAAGCATCACATATAAGAAATCAGCCAATTGCAAGAAAGGATGTACTGAAAGGTCGATCAGTTTTTTTTTTCTCTCGAAACTAAATAATTGAATGATTATCAATCATTAAAGATTTTTAAAATTATTACATTTTTAATTAAATTATTTCAAGAAGTATAATATGTTTGTTTGCATTTTGTAGTTGTATAATTATTAAAAATTTATTAGTAAATATAATGCTAAAATTACTTTGCTGATTTAAAAGCATTAGTGACTTTCTATTACTTTTGACTTTGAAGTATGTGTGTAACATTTTCACGCATATTAATGGGGAAAAGTCACTATTTTAACCTCTAGTTATTTTTTCAATTTATTATAAAATATTCCAAAAGTGAAGCATATTCTATCTGCCAATTAAGTGTTGCTTTGATAATTTCTTGCAATGCTCAATTTTATTACAGTTTTAAGAATTGAGCAAAGCAAGTTTTTCATATATATTTTTAAATTAATTTCTGGGCTTGTTTCTTTTTCTGCCTTTTAGTATTTCAGCATTGTATTCAAGTGTTGATATTTTATCACATTTTGGGAAAAAATAGCCCAAGTCAATATACAAAGCTAATTGTAGCCTTTTAATGTTAAAATGGGAATAAAATATAGATTTTACCCATGACCGAACTTTAAAATGTATTTTACCTACAGTAATACAAAGTGACTTAGTCTCTTTTGACAGTACACTCACAATATGTTTGCTTGATTTCTGTGTAATTTTCTGGATTCCTCAACTGCTGTAGAGATAAAATAATTTAATAAATTGTGCATTATTATATTTCTAGGTGGTTTGTGAGCATTAATTCAAGCCGAGGATCTGAAACAACCCGGACTAAAGGAAAGAAGGCCTCTATTGAAAATTTTTTTATGTAATACTGTGTAAAATGTAATGTATAGTGGTAGCAGTGGTCCTATAATTTCAAGTAGAACTAACCTAAAATGTATTAAAATATCTTTTTCAACTTTTCCCTTCAGTATAAAATGATAAACAAAATGGTAAAGGGAATTACAAAGAACAATAACAATTTTGTTTCTTAATAACCATAGAAGTTTAAAAATGAGATATTAAAAATCTCTTTTTTTGTGTGTGTTATTTTAATATTAAAAATAAATACTAAAATTATATTTAAAAATTTATACCATTAGTCAAACAGTCCATGAATTTCTTTCCAAAAAGAATGTTTTCAAACTGATTTTTCATATAAAATAGCCTTTTACATGTAAAATAACACTTTTTAATAATCTGAAAATTGCATCTAGGTGGGAAAAAAATGTTGCCAAATTGACAGTTTCTTAAAGTTTAATAATATTTAAAATGTTTGTCCATTTTTATGGATATTCAATTCTTTAGTGTTGTAGTATAAAATTTAAGCTTTAGTTTGAATTTGGGTTAATATACTCAATTGATAGCTCTTTTATTTACCCTGGAAAAAGAGCCTTTGAAAAATAGCTTTAACATAATCAGAATAAAATAAAAGCTTTTTTTAAAAAAAATCTCCACCTGGTAAAGTGATTGGTGTTTTGCAAGATCCTTAGGTAACAGATATTTTAAACAAAGAAATACAAATATTTATTAAAATTTATAGTTATCACAGATAAAATATTGTTTCTAATTTTTTATTGAAAATTCCTATATTTTTCTTTAGTGCTGCTATTATTGTATTTAGACTGCAAATTGTGATGTAGTTTTACAATTTTTGTGTCTTGAATGTACATTTTTATGACTGTATCATTGTATATTTTCACTATATCTTCTTTAACTATCACGGTATTTTGTACCTTTGTCATTGTTTTTTTTTTAATTTGCTTTGTTTTGTACTATTGCTAATTTTGTCATATTACTATTTGTAAACAGAAAAATAAAATGTTTTTTGTTTTACATTTTGATTTGTTATTTTGTTGCTAAAAATATCCCAACCTAAAGCTCTTTTAAAAATTACATATTACTATAAAATTTACTGTGAGGGAAATCAGGGAATTTTATCAATCTGGAAAAATCGGGGAAATTAATAATTTGTTTCTTGAGTTATTATCTATAAATTAGTATCTTATATCTAGCATTATTTGTAACAGTAAATGGAATTTAAAAAACTTATATTCATTTATAAAAGCATAAGTTTTTGATTAGAGCAATTAATCTATGATTTGTTAAAGAATAAAGATTTGAAGTAATATTTTGGCAGTTACTCTTGTTTAAATCTTGGCTAAAATATATATTGGGTACGTATTTCGTATTTATTTATTTTTCTTTTC
>BGPR01009964.1:39997-54830 GCA_013235015.1 Araneus ventricosus | reverse complement strand
CCCCTAACTTAAAGTCCGTTTTAACCTATGCATGTTGCCCCTTGTTGGAAAGCTCTCGTCATTTGCAGTCTCTTCCACCCACTTTCATTCTTGCAGCTCTAATCCTTATAAGAATAGAAGGCGAAATGTTCTTTTCCTTATTATTAGTCGAGACGTATATATATATATATAACGCTTTTGCCCATGTTATCTTGTGAACACGATAACTAGAGTAATTTTGATTAGATTTTAACCAGCGAGGGATATGTTGTAAGTTCGGTGAAAATATCGACCGAGTTTGTAGATGGGTTAACCATCTAAAAGGGGGTGGAAATGGCGGGGGACTGAAAATTTCTTTTCCCCATAGCTCCGTTACGATTGAAGATAGAAAGAAAATTTCATTAGGGGAATTATCATCTTATCATAACAAACTGCTTTTATATTGAAAGTTTTTTGACAGCAAGAATTACTTAGAAGTTATGAGTTCCCATCAGCCTCATTCACTTCCACTTTTTATACGGCAAACAAGTTGATATACCTGGCTTTGCTCCGGATTAAAATGTTTTCATGTTTAATATTTTTAATATAAAAATTTACTATTGTATAAATATTATAATACACAATTTCCTTTTCTGATCTGAAACGTTTTTAGTTAAAATGAGAATATCAATTGAAACAGACGATTTTTAAAAACAGCAGTTTTCTCCATTCATTATTATTTGTTATATAGGTACTTCAAATCTCGTTAACAATTACTGAAGTAAAAGAAAGAAAGGTTTCAATGAATATTTTCAAACAATTAAATTAACTAATTAATTATTCATTTATTTAAAGAATGAAAATAAATCAATCATTATTTGGTCCTGATATAAATTCTTAATCGTCTACCTTTAAAATTTTCTTTTAGCATTAGTCCAGAATTCTGTGAATGTATTCTGGCAACTATATATATTCGTATTATTCTTGTTCTTCAACAATAAAGAATACTGTTACGAATTCTGTATAAAATTAATTTTGAAAAAATATTAAAATGAGAGAAGCAAATTGTATGGAAATGAAATTTTTGTCTCCGAAATGCTAATTTTTTAAAAAAAATTTAATAAGGTGAAAAATAGTTCCATGAGATAATGTTTTCCAAAGATATCGCGGAAAAACGCCTTGCTTAATTTTTAATTAACTGAAATTGTAAGTAACTTTTAGGCTTTGAAAAGTTAAAGTGAACTTTCTTTTGTCTTAAATAAAAAGTGTGCAAAGTCTGGTTGAAATCAGTCCAGTGGTGTAGGAGGAGATGTGGAGCATACATACAGACAAATAACTTTTATTTCAATTGAGATAATTATTAGATCATTACAAGATTGAGATTGCTGGCGTATACTATGAGCCATAAAAAAGGTTTTAGTGAAGATATCGTCACAATTAACTAAATATTTAATTTTATTTAAGTTATGGCCGTGGATGAATGAAGAAATTTCCTGACTCCAATTAGTATTATATCCTCCGACCATAAACATATTACAAAGCGTTAAACTTTAACGCTTTCTAAAATAAAAGATAACGCAATGAAAGAAACTAGAAGAAAGGTTTAAGGTAATTTATTTCACAAAACACAACATATATCAATGGCAAAAGACTGTTGCCATATCGTAGAACAGAACTAAAACGAAACAGAACAACTAGAAATGCAAATTACAAAAGGCTCCAGCACGAAATTACAATAGAAGTTCGAAGATCTTAATCGGGTTCAAAGTAGTAGATCGGGTTGTAACATGATTACAGTTCTCACTGCGCCAAAAAGTAAATAGATAATTTTAATTAATCAAACAGTTAATTTTAATAGTTAATTTGATAATTAGTTAATTTGACAGATTACTTTAATTTCATATTTAACTAAACATGGCTGCACCAAGATTTGTTTAATAAATTTAATATAAAATAGCCAAAAAAGATAGATATATAAGAGTTCCCTTTATCCCTTTTTATATTGAAAAATATCTCATTAACTTTAAAATTGTTTTGGGGTTTTCTGCCTGAATATTTCCTTTTAACTGTCGATGGAGATTTAAATTTCCTGTTCAAAATGGCTGCATTGATATCCTGTGCTTTAAACACACGTGTTAAATTTGGAACTCACGATGTTTAATAATTTTTATTCTCTTATGTGCAAAGAATTTAGTGACTATTATCTCTGTAACCAAGGAGTTCTCTAAACGAGCCCATTTTAGTTGTATTTAAGTGTTTCATGTCATGTGATTTTACCATATGACAAAGTAATGTTCGCACAATTATAGGTAACCTAGATTAAATAAACTAATTTAGAGTCGTTCTTCATTCGTGTCAAGTGTCAATTTCTTGCTGCTGTTTCAGATAGGCTGGCTTAATGTTATCTAGGGGATATTTGCGCTGCTGGGATGTTTATTTCTTTATGATTCCTACGTGTTGAATGATTATGTGTTGGGATATAAAAAAAAAATTTGACCAATTTACTGACCAATAAATCTAGCATAACCTTTTGGAATGAAAAATGGAATGATAAAACCTTGACATAGTAAAAAATTAAATGTCATGAAAACAGAATCACAGCGTAAATATTGCAATGAGTAGAAACAATAAAGTCATTGGCTATGTCTGTATTGATCAATATGTAATATTTCATTACTTTTGTAACATTAGCGTAAAGGAATCTACCTTTGCCTTCAAGCTTGCCGAAAAGGGATTTTTTAAATTTAAATATGATGAGGCGTAAAAATAATACCATACCCCTGGCGCCATTTACGCTTCTTAAGCCACCGGTGACGATAGGAATAAAAAAAATCGTATTATTTTTCGAGAGCCACTTCCTATCGCTTTATCAGTGGCCGTGGCGGCAAAACGTTAATGTGTTTAGGTCACTTTTTAAAGTCAAATATGATGAGGAGGCGAAAAAATACCATAACCTGGGCGTCGTTTGCACAAGCTAAGCCACTGATGATGACGTGGAGGGGGTGAAACAATCATATTATGACCCGGGTGCCACTTATCCTCGTTATGCCACTTAACACCACAGCATACCCCTCGAACTCGGAGCCAGGACGACTCCCTGTCGGTTGATTGGGTATTCTTGAAACTTTATTAAAGAGCCAGAGAAAAAAACATTTTATATATAATGATACAAAAAAGAGGACATTTAGAACAAAAGAATATCTTTTGTAAGTTAAGTCTTTGTGTTGTTGAATTTCAGAGGGTGGTGCCTTAAGTATGGGAGATGAGAGATTAGGAGTACATAGGGTTAATTGAGTCTGTGGCTAGTTGTTGTCACCATCTTTTGGAAAAAAGAGTGTTTCGTTTTCCGCGAGAAGTGGATGAGTTTTCTGATTTTCTCCCTAGAATTGTTGTTGTTCATAACTTTTCCACCAAAGTGGTTCTAGGTCAGCTGATGGTTTTGTTAGGTGGCGGTATGAGGTTGTAAACAGGCAGCTTGTAGCATAGTGTAAGGAGTTTCCCAGGTTTCCACAGCCACAGGAATCGATGTTTCTGATGTTGAGTCGTTTAAGATATGTCGAAAATGGCCCGTGGCCCGTGACGAACATTGTTTCGGGCCTTTACCATGGAGCAGGAGTTGTCTTGACTTTAGGCAAAACTTTGTGAACACTCTTGCCTATTTCTCCATTGTCCCATTCTCTTTGCCAGCGGATGATAGACTCTTTTTTGAAGCAGACTCTTGATATGGTTTCTTGGCGCTGGGATGTATGTGGGGATTCCCTCTTGCGTTGCCTTCTTGGCTAGTACGTCCGCCGCTTCATTACCGCTGTATCCGATCTGAGCCCTAATCCATCCAAGTTTAATGTTCGTAGATTTCGGTAGGATTTCCTGTGTTGAGCAATAGGGCTCTTGGTGTCAATTGAAGCAATTGAATTGAGACTCGACTCGCTGTCTGACCATACGTTAAACCGTTGGTTGGTCTTGCTTGCCTAAAGACAAGCCTCCTGTATAGCAAGAAGCTCTGCTTGAAAGACGGTGTTGAAAGGACTAAGTTGCGCCATCCATTCGTATTCCGTTGTGTCTTCTTCCATGACACAGAAGGCGCTGCCTGTTTTGTCTTCCATCTTTGAGCCGTCCGTGTACATATTGAGACCGGGTGCTGGAAGGAATTTCTTTTTTAGAGAGATTCTGTCTTTTAGTTGAAAAATTGCTGGGTGGAATTTGGTAGATGTTGTGCCGTCCTCATAGTTATTGGGGTTGAAGTTGATGCTGTTGTAATTAGATGTTTTGCGCAGTGTGACTGTTCTGACGTAGGCCGCTTCCTGTTCTGCTTTGATGTGGAGAGGTATGATCCCTGCTATGACCTGGAGTGCGGATGTTGGCGTAGTGGAATATGACCCTGTGATGTTAAGCCGGAACTTCCTCTGAATTGAATTCAATAGCCTGGATTGTCTGGTTGATAGTGGGTAGGCCCATGCTGCAGCTCCGTGAAGAATCATCCGCTCTGCCACTGTTTTATACAGCCTTCTCCTGAGGTCTTTGTTAAGTCCTCAGTTTGTTCCGGCTATTCTTGTGATTTTTTGGTGGAGGATGCCACTGCTGGCTTGGGACGAAAATGAAAATAAAATCCTTTAAAAATGTATAATACATACATATTGTATTTAATTTTCCAAAACGATCAATATAAACTTCAAAATAAGAGTAGTAATTTACAGAAATGCATTGTAATACTATAAACGTACGTTTAAAAACCCGCGTTACCTTTTTCAAGACGAATAACAGAAAATGGCGGTTAAACGAGTGACGGTTAATCGAAGTTTTACTGTTATAACAAAGGTCTGAAATGAAAAAAAAATGTCTTAAAATAGTTAGGAGTTTTTTTATAGTTTATTGGATGCTTATTACTGAAGAATAATTAAAAAATTCTATCGCGTACCGGCTTATACGGATTTCGTATATTTAACAGTAACGCAATATTGTTTATATGAACTTCCTAAACATATTTATAGATTTTAAATACGTGATAGAACGTACCTTACGTGATAGAAAAAATACGGATTTCATTTTTGAAATCAGCACTGAAAAAATATAAAAAGTTATCAAAACTAAAACAATTTTCAAAAAGTTCTTCTTTTTGCAGGCCTGTGTAATTAGAATTCCAGAAAGTCACTAACAACTGAATTAACTCTCTTGTGTCAAGTTGTGTTAATTAAAACAGTTAAAAATATTTTATGTCCTAAATAAAATATTAGCTATATAAGATAAACTTCCTTTACTTTATATATATATGTAAAATCTCTAGATTAAACTAAATATTAATAAAAATTAGGAGAATCTTTTTAAAATAGAATTAAAATGTGCAGAAGTGAGTGTAAGTATTGATACAAAATATCAATACTTACAGTGGCAGTTTCTAATAATAAATTATTGTAACATTAACCAGACTACAGAGCTTCTTGATGAGTTCTTTATACACATCTCAAAATTGCTTTGTTAACTTTGAGCATAATTAACAACAACAATTTTGATATTTTAAAATCGTATTTCATATAAGTTTGTAAACACGTATTGAACTTGCGTGTTCTCATCTCGAGGAATCCTGGATAATTTCCCACGGCATTCGAAGATAGAACATCGGTTTCTTCATAAGGTACAGAATTCATATTAAATTAAATCTCAGTAAATTTCAAAAAATAAGATATTAAGCGATCAAGATGTTGTCGGATACAAAAGCATGCATGCCAACATTGGAAAGATGACTGTCCGTAGCAGAAGGTCTACGAGGGTGGCAAACGCGCGCGCGCATACACACGGAGACGTGTCAAAATTTAGAATTTATGAACATTTACATATTTCATCATATTTTAAGTAATTAAAAATTTCTATTTTTAAGAAAAGTATCTTATCGGAATAAATAATATAAGAAATGTATATATCACTATTATTAGAAGAATTAGAAATAATTCTATGACATTTTTCAAAGCATGAAGTACAGAAAAAAAGAAATCTGTATCGTCATGTTATCAAGGAATACTATTAAAACAACTGCGTGCCAGGGGGAGAAAAAACTCGTTTCTGGTGAAATATTAATCTTATCCGTAGTTTGCGGAAATTTTCTATAAAATCAAGTAGCAGTTGGCATGTGTACAAAAGCATGGCGCCGGCCTTGGATTTTCTTTCTACAAAAAGGCGGGAATCAAAGTAGCTAGTTTCAGTAGGGCGACCTGATGGCGCTGCAATCGTTTATCAAACTCAAGAATGAAGCCTCTGTAGTTTAACCTTTGTTAACGCTAAGAGATGCAAGCGTAATTTTAAAACTGCGTTTTTCCCGATTGGCACGGTAATCCAAATCCTCCATTATTGCTCAAAATTTTACTTCCTGAATATCTTCTCTACTCATTATAGATTTAAGCGACCTCCAATTCAAATAGCGCTAAATCACTCCCCCAGAGTACTTTCGGAGCAGGCAGCGCTAATGAATAAGAGAATGCTCTCTGAGAAAAAGGTCGCCCTCGCAAGACATAATATGTTTATTTCTGATTTTCTAGTTCAGGAACCACTCAGATCGAGCTTCTTCCGTCCCCTAACCGTACTGACCAGGAGTGCGATCATCAATGGCGGCAGACGCTCCTAAAAGCACCATGAACCAAATTCACGCTCAGGAAGAAACCCCATCTCACATCATCGTGGTTGGGTTTTCTGCGAGGTTCGGTGAGTGAACCTCTAATCATACTATAGAAATGATCCTATGAAGTATGATCTTGCTGGACCCACGACATCGAAATATTTTATGCAAACATACTGTTTCTTTCTTAGTGATGCATTTCTAGCGTGGTACATTTGCTTCGTTGTACCCTTTACGTTGGGAACTGTTCAAGTTTAACTAAATGGACAAGAAGCCCGGCAACATACTACTCGATAATAAGTGTATATATTAGTTATGAATTATTTAAATGATCCAGAATGAGCTACAAACATGCATGAAATTTTCTTGTATTAGGTAATTACGAATGTTTTCTGTGGAGGAATCTCCGCTTTTAGATACTTTTTTTTGAAGTAAGATTATGCAGAAATAATCCATTAAATTACCAATTCAGAATTCAACGGATTAATTATTAGCCCGCAAAGCAAGTCACAGTTCCGGATAAGTAATTCAGAGAAACGTCGAAAAATTGCTGTTTCAACGGGTAGGTGGCGCTCAGTGACATCATAACGGCACTGATTGCTAGCATGTGCTTGTTTTACAAACCCTATGAAGTTAAAGGAGTATTTTTACATTTCTGAAATTTTCGCAATACAAGCGAATACTTTTAACTACTTTATTCGGATAATTTCAATTCGTAATGGTTTGTTCACCTGCTTCACAATGGTTTGATACGTCCTTTTTTTTACAATTCCAACTTCACGAGTTTCATACATAAATGGCCGGAAGTCGGAACCGTTTTGGCGTTAAGATAGTGCCGAAAGACTGGTTGCAATAAAAATAGATGATTTAAATGATATATATTTAATTTACATTATTTACACTACTTATATACATGACGAAAGCTTATGCGAACAGAATTTCATCGCGCGGATACAATCTGAAATGATAACAATGTTGCCAGATACAAAAGATATATTTTACATTTCAATAATAAATGAGTGGCTTGACACTAGCGCCACCACACCGTGTCCGAAACGAACTCGTCACCTGTTTCATTTCCTAACTGGTGGGGATAACAGCCTTTGTCTCTTCAAATGCCATAATTCTTTACTTCAAATCATAACTGGTGTGACAATATTATTTTTAATTCTATCGCCTATAAATCGAAAGTTTTACATTCATTGGTTAATGGATATTTAAAAATTAGGAAAGATTGCCAATTTCAGCGAAAAATGT
Source organism: Araneus ventricosus (assembly GCA_013235015.1). Lineage (NCBI taxonomy): Eukaryota > Metazoa > Arthropoda > Arachnida > Araneae > Araneidae > Araneus > Araneus ventricosus. The sequence goes on along the minus strand of BGPR01009964.1, from coordinate 47,011 downwards.
TTTGTAAAGCGGAAACATTTCGAAACTCCTACAAAGAGTGTTGTTCATTCATAAGGAATAAGCCACATTGAAAATTCTTGATAAAAAGAAATTATATGAATGCTGAACTGAAGCTGCAGTATTTGTTTTTTCTTTTACTTAGCTTCGAATGTGTGTCAAAATGTCTTTTTTTTTTCCTTTCTTTCTCTGTGACCATTTCACCTGCTTTTTGTATATAATTTTCCGTTGCTTGGACCGTTGATCCTGTTTTTCGATAGTTTTCTTCTGTCGCATTTAAAAGAATTCATCTCAGTTTTGTGTTACTGTAAAAAATTTGTCACATTTCTTGTGGTCAAGGCCGGCCCAAGGGGGTACGAACCGCTGTTGCCGCTGGCGGATTTTGCAAAATGAAATCTTTCCTTTACAAGGCGAAAGAAGGGGTAGCTGTCCCTCCCGGTGCTATATGGTGATTGTTGCCTTTAGGCGACGGATGACAAAGGGGTAAATTCAATACTTTCCTTGTTTCCGAGACTATTTCTTTCGGGGTAATGGACTTATGTGGGGATCCACATCTGTTCCTCTAATGGCCAGCAGATATTCTTTCCCAGGGAACACATTTCCAGAGGAATGTTTTAACTTCTGCTTATCTACCTCTAAATTGAGCACATCTGTTCCCGTTTTGTCCAGCAGTACTGCAGAGCGATAATGAAGCACGTAATATGTCATAAGGGTTTCTTGCTTTTCTTGTTAAAGGTGTGGTTTTACAGCATCTATGAATTCATCATAGGTAGTACCCTGCTAAAAGGTAGTCTGTTACATCTATCCCTCAGAGTTTAAATAATAACAGTTAATCTGAAATATTGGCTTCTGTGAAATACGACGGGTAACCCAAGGAGTTTTCTCAGAAGCTTAATGTTCAGTTGAACAGTTAGTTCGTATTCGGTTTATCAGCTCAGCAAAGTAAAATATTCTGCATTTGTTCTTGCAGACAAATTTCAGGTATTTGTCTCTATTTTTTATAGTTATTCATAAAACAACTTTTCCTTTTATAATTCCAAAAAGAAAATTTTAATATTATAATAGGTTATCAATTTAAAAAACAATGTAGTTTCCCCTTTGTTTTCGTATTTCAGTATTTTTGCTATTTTTTATTATTCTATATATTTCAGATAAAAGATTTTTTTTTATTAACGAACGACAATTTGCGTTTTCTACTCTTTTACATTAGGTATTTTTCATTATAAAATGTTTCTTATTTGGAACCTTTTATTATTTTGGGAAGCTACATATCAAAATAATTTGGATTAGTTTTAAAATATATGAAGCATTTTGAAGATTGATTCAATTTAAATATCCTAAAATCGAAACTATCAGTAGATTGTGTATTATTGTAAATAAGTTTGTGATCAGTCATTTATCTTTTTTTTTAGTTTTATCTTTTTGGTCGACTTGTTTTTAAATGTGAAGAAATAATGAGTTCAACTTTTAAGAATTCACTTCATAATCCAAAATAAAAGGAAATCCCATTGATACGGTATGGAATTTTATTTCAATACTGAATGCATGTGCTGACATCTTAAATTGACTGAAAAATTAAAAGGGAAAGAAGGGATTTTCTCTTTCAATTGACTGCATAATAGTTAAAAGTTATTTCAAGTTTCTTCAGCTTTCATGTTTTGAAACTCTAATTCAAACTATTTTCGTATATTATAGTTTTAATTTTAGCACTCAGAGTTTTCAAACTGAACAATTTTTAATATTTCCTCAGAAAATCAGGATTACAGCACACATTTCTACAACCTGAGTTCGCAAAAAATAATTGGAGAAATTTTGTCTTTTATTTAAAAAAGATGCTTTGCATCAAATATTCAAATCCTCTGCAATCCCAATCACTGAGCCGCCTCTGCATAATTTAAAGTTACTTATAAGTTTATCCGAGTTTATATTCTCTCTCTTTACATCTCTCTAGTATTAAATATTCGGTATGTTCCTGTCCCTATTCTTACAATAACGAAAGTACACAATAAATTGTGTGTTAAAATATTTAACATTTATTTTGTTCAAAAATTGCTATTGAGGTTTTAACATTTATTCTTTCGTACGGTGAAGATGTTTTTCTGAATCTGAGAAATGCACATCAGATACTTTTAACAATTTCAGTGTCTATTACTAGCTGTAAACGCTCGTTCAGTAAACTGATATTAATATTGTCGTCAATATGACTATCAGTTTTTGAGATGATGCAAACATAGCAAGAGCTTACTGGGATATTAATAATAATACTTTACCACTATTTCAATTCTGCTGCCTTATCTAACTATATATGTAAATTTCTGCTTTTTGTCCCAGTGAGGTGGTCCGGTGTCTATCAGACATTCAAACTGAACCCGTTTTCCAATAGAATGATTGCTTTCGTTTGATGGACGATGTCGACTATCTCTTTTCGCAAAGTTTTTTGATACCGATATGGATTTTTTAAAGTTTTGAAATCCTGTGACATTGCTTTTTCTTTTTAAACCTTGAAGAATTTTCCATTGAGGCTCTTAGAGAAATTAGAAAGTATAACCTGGAATAGTCAGTACATGAATTATTTTTCTTTAATTCTCTATGTTTGAACATGAACATTCTGAAGAGTAGCCGTTGAAGAGGTCCGACTGACAAATGTGAGAAGTTAATGTTTCATTATCTTCAAACATTTAAAGATTTTTTAGGTCTTTCTCTATTTCAACACATATTAAAATCTGATTTCGACATCTCCGCTCCACCACGATACTAATTTCGGATTTGTAATCGAGTGTTTGTTGGTAGAGGTAGAGAGGGCAGAACTCCAGGAACTTCAAGAACTCCGGAACTTCCAGAAACTTCAAGAACTCCGTTAACCCACAACATCATCAAAGCGGGTTGAAAATTTGGGTTTGGTTTGAAAATAGGATTCTCAATTACATAGTGAGAATAAAGTTTCGCACCTCTCGTAAACAAAGATTGATACTTTCATTTTAAACCATAATTCAAGGATGCTGGAATACTGATATTGCCAATGAAACTAAAATCGGCCAATTAAATCTTTTAAATACACGTTTAGTTGGTGCAAGACAGGAGTTTTACAAATCAACAATATAAACAGACTAATCTTTCAGCGAAGTGAAATCATTAAGTAAAAAAATATTATTTATCCCATGAAGCAGGTTTAACATTTATAATGAAATTTTGCAAAACATTTACTTAACAGGTCATGAAATTGAATCGTATGAAAAAGATTCTACCAAAGAATTTGAAAACGACGTTTGCGAAAATTTTGGCGATACAGGAAAAATATAAAACCAAAAGAGAAAAATTTATTTTGTACTCGTCTCTTTCACAGATTATTCTCTATTAATACTTCAATTTCAAACGAAGTGTTGATATTCTCCAAATTTTACAACACAGACATTTGAAAATATCGTTGCCTTTCATTTATATACAGAGTGATTATAATTAAATTTGCAAATTCAAAAGGCTGTAAAAAAAAAAAAACACTGGTCAGAATGACCTGACATTTCATCTGAGTATACGTAAAGCATTGGGAATTTGTTTTGCGGAAGAAAAAAAAATAGTTCAAAAGTTGGCTGATAGATGGCGCTGTACTCGTGATAAGATGCTAAAAAGCGATTGCTTTAAAAGATATGCTAATTTTAAGATGCTAATTAAGAGACGTGGCATGCGCATCGCTCATTACATTTGTGATAAAAAAAGCGGGGAACATGCAGTTCCTGTTATTTATTGTCTGAGAAGATAGTCATGACTCTATCATTGAAGGACCGGGTTCTGCTTGTGAAGCTTTTTACAAGAACGGTGACTGTGCGGTAACTGCATTGAAGAAATTCCGGACATTAAAGGGTTTAAGAAGCGACTCTGGTCCGATGACTGCATTCGGTCTGAAGAAGATGATTGATAAATTCGAAGAGTCGAGCTCATTTGACGTGAAATCTGGCAGAGGGAGGAATGCAATTGCTTCGACGTCAGTGGGACATGTGGCTACAGCATTGCAGGAAGCGTCAAGCAGTGCTTTGGGAACGTGCAGTGCACGGGGAATTTCCCGTACTTTAGACATGCCTGTCAGCACGGTTCGTAAAATTTTACGAAACATCCTGCAATGCTATCCATTCAAAATTACGCATGTTCAGGAGTTGGTTCCTGCTGACTTGCCAAAACGAGAAACTTTCGCCCTGCAAGTTCTTGCTCGAATGGAAGTGGACAATGCATGGCCATGGAACATTTTGTGGACATACGAAGCCCATTTCCATCTCCAAAGTTCTGTCAATATTCAGAATTGCAGAATATGGGCAAGAGAGAATCCGTTCCAAATGTAACCATTGCATTTTCATTTTCAAAAGGTCACTGTGTGGTGCGGATTTATGGCAGCATTTATCGTTGGCCCTTTCTTTTTCGAGGAGATGGGTCCTGTAACCTATACTGTAAAGGGGACATGTTATGAATCTCTTTTGCGAAACCAGCTCATTCCAGCACTGCAACAGCGCGGATGTGTGGATAGCACAATTTTTATGCAAGATGGCGCTCCTCCGCACATTGCAACACCAGTGAAGCAGCTGTTAAATCTGCATTTTGGAAATGACAGAATTATCAGTCGCCATTTCCTAACAGTCTGGCCGCCACGATCACCTGACCTGAACCCTTGCGACTTCTGGCTGTGGGGCTACGTAAAAGATGTTGTGTACGGGCTTCCGATTCCGAACTTAGCTGAGTTGAAAAACCGCATTACCCAGCACTTTCACAATATCACCACTGAAACACTCCGATCTGTTGTGGAGCATGCTGTTTTGCGCCTTCAGCTCATAGGAGAAAACGGTGATCAGCATATTGAACATTTCTTAATCAAGTCGAAGCCAACTTCCTCTTCTTGATGGTTTCATCAGTTTTTGCTTTTTCTACGGTTTTTGGCCTAGGGATAATTAAAAACCGATTTCATTTTTGCTTTTTCTACGGTTTTGGCCTAGGGGACAATTAAAAACTGATTTTTTCCTATCCACCGTGGTACACCTTGTCGTGGTGGATGGGCTTTGAACGAAGAGTGTCACAACAACATGTCACGTCTTTTAATTAGCATCTTAAAATTGGCATATCTTTTAAAGCAATCGTTTTTTAGCATCTTATCACGAGTACAGTGCCATCTATCGGTCAACTATAATTTTTTTTCGGAAAACAAATTCTCATTGCTTCACGTATACTCAGATGAAATATCAGATCATTCTTACCTCTGGTTTTTTTTTTTTTTACAGTCTTTTGAAAGTGCAACTTTAATATATAGTATAAGGCAGTGTCAACGCCATTCTTAAAAACTGTGAAATTATATCTTTAATATTTATATAAAGTTATCTTGGTTAAATATTGTCTACTCAATAACACTAGTTATTCTTACTATGAGAGAGATAGGCTGTTCGAACATTTTTTAGACAATTTTGTTTCGCTGTAGGAAAAATTCATTTGCGTGGGAAATTTTATTTTCAAAACAATTACATTTTTGGAAGTATAAGTTATGTCCTACCTAATTTTTTTTTTACATGCAAAACGGGGCTTTTAACGAAGCGATGGATGGATGACTACGTTTTTGCGCTTCCCGAAGAAGGTTATTTTTATTCAGTTATTCAGTCGCTGTGAAAGCCATGGTTTTTCGATATCTTAAGAGGCGATAGGTAATATTGTTAATAAGGAAGGAAAAAATTGTCTAAGTCTGTCTCAAAATGGAAAAATTGTTCTAAATTCAAGGAAAAAACGCAGTTCTTCGCTTATTGTAAAGGTGAATGTTAAAAGAAAATCCTTCAAGTCAGAGATTTGTTGCCAAATCATTAAAATGCTCAGTATCATCTGTCAACAAAATTATTAACACTGGCAACACTAACAAAAAGGCCAAAAAAAAAAAAAAATACAACGATCATCGTCTTTCCCCATGCCATATCGCTGAACGCAGAACACACTGCAGAATCCTTTATGGAATCCTTTTTTCCTGCTAAATCTCTTGATGTAGCACTCATGAATTTAGACTTTTAAAATGCGCATTCCATCCCAAAATAGCTCTCGTGTTGCTTCAAAATGGGACGCTAATATAACTAAACTAAATTAAACTGGGCATTATCTAAACGACGACCTACAACACTTTGTTGGACTTTGGAAAGCTGTTTAAGAGGAATTGGACAAAATACCTCTTCCGATACTACAAAAGGCATTATTGCTATAGAAGTTAGATCTATGAACATAGTTAAGAATAAGGGTTATCAAACTGAATATTTAAAACAGTTTTTAAAAAGTATTTTAAAAATAACAATATTTTAAACAGTCAGAACAGTTCTTGTTATATACCAATTTAGAACATTCTGAGGGTAAAAACTGACGGAATTTTTAAGAAAAGCCTTTTACAACCAACTTAATTTCAAAACTTCTTATTTCTCCTTTAGCATTTTCTTTATTTCATAAAAACATCTGTTGACCAATTATTTTTTCGCCGTCTTCTCGTGGCTTCAACAGCTACCAGGTATAATTTTCGTTTGAAGAATTCAATTCCTTTTATATTGCCTCTTACTGTTAGATGAGATAACTGCTTCTTGAGACGTAAAGGGTTCATTTCATAAAGCAAGCGTAACGAATCCAACAAATTTCGAAGATTTTTAAAAATAGTGATAAACACTGCAGATCAGTGGCATAGCAAGGTCTGATGGCACCCGGTGCGGAGTTTAAACTTGTCACCCCCTGTCCACCAAAATATAAAATGAAATTTATTGAGAAAGCAATTTTTTTATTCAATTGGTTAAGTAAAGAGGGCATAATGTTAATTATTTTGTAAACAATTTTTATGAATAAAAAAAGTTCAATGCCTTTTTATTAATAAGCCAGTCTAATGTACAATGTGAGAAATATTTTTTCATAGTGATCGTACCTAGAGCATAACTTTATTATTATTATAATACGACTTCATGAAAACTCAATTGCTTACAAGCTTTGTGCTCTAGGCTCTAAACCAACAAATTGTACTTTAACATGACA